>PVIU01003770.1:0-93450 GCA_004026605.1 Ondatra zibethicus | reverse complement strand
CAGAGTGCGGGTGCAACAGAGTGCAGATGCAGCAGGGTACGGGTGCAACAGAGAGCGGGTGCAGCAGAGTGCAGGGGCAGCAGAGTGCAGGTGCAACAGAGTGTGGTTGCAACAGAGTGAAGGTGTAACAGAGTGTGGTTGCAAAAAAGTACAGGTGCAACAAAGTGGGGTTGCAACAAAGTGCAGGGGCAGCAGAGTTCAGGTACAGCAGAATGCAAGTGGAGCAGAGTGCAGATGCAGCAGAGTGTGAGTAAAACAGAGTGCAGGTGCAACAGAGTGTGGGTGCAGCACAGTGCGGATACAGCAGAGTGCGGGTGCAGCAGAGTGCGGGTGCAACAGAGTTCAGGTACAGCAGAGTGCAGGGGCAGCAGAGTGCAGGTGAAACAGAGTGTGGTTGAAACAGAGGGAAGGTGCAACAGAGTGTGGTTGCAAAAAAAGTACAGGTGCAACAGAGTGCGGTTGCAACAGAGTGCGGGTGCAGCAGAGTGCAGGGCAGCAGAGTGCGGGTGCAGCAGAGTGTGGGTGCAGCAGAGTGCAGGGCAGCAGTGTGTGGGTGCAGCAGAGTGCAGGGCAGCAGAGTGCGGGTGCAGCAGAGTGTAGGGCAGCAGAGTGTGGGTGCAGCAGAGTGCAGGGCAGCAGAGTGTGGGTGCTTGGGAACTTCTATGATAAGGGAGGGGAGCCTGAACCACTGGAAATGTCAGATACCTGAGGAAAGTTGCCAGATATGAAATGACCATAGCTGAGGGAAGATGAGAGCCGTCCAAAGACTGGATTTAAAGTGAGGACTGAACAATAGATAGATAGCAATGTGACATCCCGACTTTCCCACTCTCTTCCCTGTGGAAGCTTCCACTGGTCCTCATCTTTTTTTCCTACCTTTCTTTTTAGTCTGTAACTTTTATTTCTTACTTGTCTCCCCCTGACAAATTTTATGTATTCTACTCCACACTCCCTGTGACTTTTCTCTCTATTGCATTTCCCAGCCTCCTTTGCCTTGTCTCTGGAGTTTTCTTGTTTACGTGAGTCAAAAGTGGCTCAAATCAGAGAGGTGTAGATGGAGGCTGAGAGCAGGCGTAGCTGCTCCTCACCAGAGACGATGGGATCGCCCACCCAACAGATATGGCCAATGGAGTTTCACAGGTAAAGGAAGGGATAGAACCGGCCCCAGGACAAATGCTACCTATGTACATCGTTCTTAGCTTGCTATAGTGGGGCCTAAGCAAAGGTGTCCTCATGGAGTTCATATTGTAGATAGGAAAAACCGGTAAGGGAAAATGAAAATAATGCAACAGATTCGGAAAGTAATGGTATCTTTAAAACTAAAGTTGAGGATGTGGTAAGCGGAGGTAGCATTGGAAGTGAATATTCTAGATATGTCAGGAAAGTCATTTCAGAAGTTGGCACTAAAGCAAAGACCTAGGATATATTTTCAAACAGTGGGTGGACAAGAATTCTCCAGGTGGCCACCCCCTCCTGTCTTCTACCCTCTTCACTCCCTTAATCTGTTTGTCTTCCCACATCCAGTTTTGTTGTTCTTTACCCTAAATAGATAGACTCGTGTGGGCGAGAATTGATAATTGTCTGCTTTAGCACTTGGCTCACTGGAAGCATCATGGACATATTTGCCCTAACTTTAATCCTCAGAATTACTGCAATAGTCCCCATGATCTACAGAAGGCATGTCCCAAGACTCCCAGATTGTGCATATGACTAAAACTTTTATATGCTGTTTTTTTTCATGCATACATACCTATGATGTAGTTTAACTATGAAATAGGTAGAGCAAGGTCTTTGTAACATTGGCTGAACATTGATAAGAAGATTATGCCACACAACATACATAATTTTAGACTTTTATCTCCCTAAATAATTATACTCAATACAATTGACTATGACCATTGAAAAAGAAATGGTCAAAATGCCAATGCAGATACCGGAGGTGAGGGAAACACTGTAGTTTTTCCTAAAATGCTATAGAGAAGGATCAGGTCTAGACAAAGGATGGGATAGTTCTTCTTTGGAAAGATGAAGGCATATGTCCAATCTGTTAACCAAGAAGGTTATTGTTTGGAAATTTTATTAATACGTGGATAGCTCAATATGTATAGTGACATGGTATTACACAGTCTAGGTTGTCCCTATAATTCACCCATTCACTCACATTTATAGAGTAGTCATTAGCTCTGGAGGTCTAAAGATTTTTCATTTTGATATCTCCAACCAGAGATTCTTGGTTTGGTTTCAGAAAATAGATGAATTCTCTGCAATAACTTGAAAGGGTGTCTCTGCATAGAAGGAGCCATGGCTCTATGATGTCTCCCCACTAATAATGGCCATAATCTATTGGACATCTCCATTCAGTGCATGAGCCAGGGAGAGAATTACTGACAATTCAGGTGAGGAGCCTGCTTACAGAGTATAAGTCCTAAGGAAACTCAGGGAGGGAGATACTATGATTAAGAAACAAGCACATGGGCAGGAAATGGGTGATTTGAAATAAATCCAGAAGGAGAGTCCTGGACAGCACTGCCTTGGGGAGGAAGGTCAGGAAAGCCTTTTGGGGAAAATGGTTCATACAAGGCTGGCATTAGAAAAAGTGAGAGCAGGCTGAGATATCATCAGATGTATCCAAAACCTTGTGACATTGTGGCACAATGACATTGCCATCTACAAAGTTCCTATTTAAGAACTGCACAGTTGAGATTTTAAAAAAAAATGCTGTGTAAAGAATCGTACAATGTTTTATGGAAATTTGCAGTTTTGTGTTGGGTTAACAGCTAGCCTTAGCCACATGCAGCCCACCAGTCATGGGCTAGAGGCGCCTGAACCATGCTTCTTAGTCATTAAACCAACCGATTTTACTATGTACTTTCTATTTATTCTATGATAATCATTATGAGAGTTAAAATGATATAATATCTGCTAAGATTCAATCATTCCTCACACAGCATAAAAGAACAGGGCTAGAAGTTCTTGTTTACCATCAAGCTTTACTCATCAGTGCTTCTGATGTCAAAGGAAACGCAGTGTGGCATAAGACAGAGCACCGAATGCTGCATAGTTTACACTCGCAGATAATTAAAATAACATATGTTGATCTGCTATTCTTCCTTTGTTATGTTTAATTTCAACTGTAATAGAATTCCAGTTACACTGCTAGAGGATGCTTTTTTTTATTAAGCTTACATATAATCAGATGTGTATGCTCTCTGACAATACACAGAGCAGCTACAACGAAATGTATTTGTGTGTGTGTGTGTGTGTGTGTGTGTGTGTGTGGTATGTGAAGATCTTAAAATTCTTTTTTAAGAATTGAAAGAGGGCATGCACACATGACTGTGTAATATGTTTATAAATGCCCAGAGCTGTAGTAATAGGTGGCGATGCCACTACAGCCTGGTTTTATGCATTTATACTCGTTATGAAGGTTCCTCTAATTCAGATACTTGAAAGCAGATGTGGAAAATGGATTCATTTTCACTGCAAATTCAAAGGAACTTGGATCTTCAGGCTCTCCATGGGGCTTCAGTCATTCAATTTCTCATTATTCAACGTGGTTCATCATTATGATAGTGGAAGAGGATTCTGCATGAGTAAGACATGAAATCTATTCCATATTTGGCTGTGAGGCTATGTGACTACAAAGAGTTAATGCTATGCCTCTCAACAGACTCTATTGGACTAGAAAAGTAATGAGTTCCATAAGCTGCAAAGAAAAAAAAGAATAAAAAGGGAACAAAAATATTTGAGTAATTATTCCACCAATCTTATATATTTATGTGATTTTTAAATACTTCTAGTTTTAATTAAAAATAGATTTTGAAATAATGTACTAATTTGTTGGGTTTTGTTTGTGTGTTCTGTGCATAGCTGGGTAGGAGATGTCCAACTTCCCTGACTAATATTGTGCTCTGAGCATACAATGAAGTCACATGTGTAACACTACTATGAGTCTTTCTCCACAGGGAAGGGAGGAGCACAAAAATGATTGTACATAGAGAAATTGCTGATAGATAACTAACTTTCAATTAAATATTAAGATAAACCATACTCATCCAGTTACGAGCTACTCAGAGCTTGGTGTCTCTTAGCAAGTCTGCTGGACATCACTGGCTTTTTCCTGGAAGCACCAATCTCAGCAGGTACCATGTTATCTGTTATCATGAATTTTGGATGCCCTCAGTTCTTGGTGGGATTGCTATTGTGGCTGTAATGGCTACAGTTCCTGCTGCTATCTCTTGTTTCCTCTCTTCATTTATGAGTGATGCTTTGCAGTGATGTTTCAGAACAGATAAAACACAACAATCTCTGACTGAATGTGAACTATGACTTTTTTCCCTCTGTGCCCTTTACGTCTTAAGGAAGAAATCGGGCCAAATTTGGAAAGTCATTTTTGACCCAATAGAATCAGACACCTAGGTTTTTTCCTTGGGTTGCGCATAATTCCTTAGCTTTCCCTAAATCTTCATAAGACCAAATCCAAGAGGATGCTCTTTAGTCAGTGCTTATTTTAAAAAGCCCAATAGTCTCTTTAAACCCTATTTGGGAAGCAAAACTCCTAATGAGCTTTGGGCATCTTAACTCGGGGCATCTCCAGTTCCATTTGCACCGTGGGAGCAAAGCTTGGGAGTTACTCTTTTTCACATTCAATCTTTAAAATAGATATCCTTTAAGAAACCACCAGGATCAAGATCAGCATTCTGATAATGTGCTAGTTCCAAGTGATGCAGGATAATTATAGGGTCAGAACTTGGTTATCAACTTTGGAAATTGTAGATACCAGGGTGTTCACATCACACCAGATGATGTGAGTCTGTTGCTGGTGTGGCCCACCCTAAAAGTCAGATAATTAAAAAGAAAACTAGCTATAGTGACAGGTTGTTGCTATTGTCCGCAGAGGGTCACATAAAGAAGAGACCTAAGTATGTTCCTTCAGTTTAAAGATTGATAGATAATCCCTATTGTCAATCTCAGCATCATCTAGATGCTGTTGTGCTGGTTTTGGCTCCCCTGTTGCCAATGGAGGTGGATTTATATAGAAAACATGGAAATATCAGTTTTTAAACTCTATGGAGGTAAGTATTTGAGACTGTCGCTTCCATAAAAAAACAGGGAAGTTGACCTTTTGCCAGCTTTTCTGTGGTGTCTTGGCTACTGATTCCTATTATGAAGCATGATTGCCTATTTTTTTGTTTTCTGAGAAAAGATCTCCCCCTGGAACTGGAGTTCACTGATTTGGCTAGATTGGCTGGGCAGATAGCTCTAGAGACCTCTTTGCCCCTGCCTTCCCAGTGCTAAGACTCTCAGAAATGTGCTACTATCCCCAACTTTTTATATGGACTCTTGGGATTGAAACTCAAAGCCTTAGACTTGCACAGCCAGTACTCTACTGACTGAGCCATCTTCCCAGCCCCTGTCGTTTCTTTGCGGTAGAGGGTGAAAGATAAGGACTGCGGAGCCAGGCATACTGTTTGACTCTTGATCTCTTTTTACTTGTAATGTACAGTGTGTGGGCCACTCTTGTTTCATCTATGAGTTGGAGGGAAGCAACGTGTTCCCACAGGATTGTTGGTAGGATCAGGGGAGATAAGGCTGTAATTCTGAGCCTGGAACATAGCATGGGGGCCTAATTAGTTTGGTACCTTTCTTTCCATTGTTCAAAAATATTTTTTTCCTTTCAACTAGGAATATAGGAACATTCTCAAAATCTGGTCTGTGAACTAGCAGTGTGAACACCTTCTTGCATAAAAATGAAAATTCTTACGTCCCTCTTGAAACCTGCAGAATGGTGTTAGGGGCTGAAAAGTGATTTGACAAATCCTCTGGGTGACCCTGTACCGGTTAAACTGTGAAAACTGTCGTAATAGTGAGAGAGAATGCCAGTTTTTCAGATCACTGTCTGCCAGTGTGCACAGATCCATTTAGCCTGAAATTTATGATTGTGCCACTCTTTTAAACCTTGCTCACTTTGTGGTCCGGGAGAATTAGTATTTTATTTCTCTATGAGCAAAGTAAATAAAGATATTAGAGTAAAAATATATACAGAGGCTGGAGAGAGGGTGGAGTGGTTGAGAGCACCTGCTGCTCTTGCAGAGGATATAGGTTCGGTTCCTGGCACCCCTGTGATGGCTCACCACCATCCATAACTCCAGTTCCAGGTGCTCCAATGACCTCCAGTGCTACCGGGCACATGGTACACAGCCACACATGTAAATAAAACATTCATACACATAAAATAAACTGATTCTAAAAGCTTTTGTAAAAAGATGTTGACTCTATAGGAATGAATAACCTGTGTCTCCTTGTGCTGTGTCACAATAGTTAAAATAGAGTCATATAGACGGTCTGAAAATGGGATTTCTATAGCTCTCACCTCCATCAACAGCTTTTGGACTTTAATGCCTCTTTAGAGTCTCCCTGACATTTCTGGAAGGCTGTAAGTTGTATTTCAACGGCATCACTAAACACCCCCTATGTTCTTTTGGTCTACCAAATAGCGAGGTGACTTCTCACTGTGAAAACTCATAATGGGGCCACCCACATCTCTGCTGCTGCTATAGCCATTAATTGCCCTAAAGCTGTGTCTGCTGGTAGTTCTGGTGCTGTGTGCTGAACAATTGGTATTGCTGACATTATTGACAATACACCCTGGGGGGCTGGCTCAGAGATATTTATACTACCAAGCGGACATGCCCCATTATTCCCTGCCTCTGCCTAGCTCTCTGTGTTGTTTAGGCTGTAGATAATAGGGGTTACTGATCTACCCATAATGGATGGAGTCCTATGCTCCTTTTCTCACTGAGCTCTCAAAAATAAAAAAATAAAAAGCTGGGGACAAAGCTGAGGGACTTGGTCAGTAAAAGGTTTGCCTTACAAGCACAACAAACTAACTCGAAACCCCAGAACCCACACTAAAAGTATCCGTCATGGTGGATCGAACTTGCTGGGGAGGCAGAACTCGGCAGATCTTTGGATTCGCTGACCAATGAGCTTAATTACTTGAAAAGCTCCATGCCAGGGAGAGACCTTGTCTCAAGCAGGGTAGATGCCACCTGAGGGATGACACTTGGGATTGTCCTCTGGTACAAACATACATGAATGTGCACCTGTATCTCCATACATATCCCCTACACATGAGCATGAGTACACACTTAGATCCACAAAAATGCCAAACATGGGTGGTATTTCCCAGGGCTTTGTACCAAAGTCATGTCATTCCACTCTTATGTATTATCCCTCCAAATAACACAATCTTAAGATCCTTAAAGTCTCATGGAGATGTAATTTTATTTAAAAGTTAATTCTAAGTCTGCAAATTTCTGAGTTTTTTTTTAGCATTTTTATACCAAAACAACCATTATGAGATGTAGAATGAATATTTCTGTTACTCCAGAAAATTCCCATACAACATTTTAAAATCAAACAGCCCTGCCATGGGAACCACTTTCCAGTTTCCATAGATAGCTACTCATGTCTCCTACCCTGGAAATTCATACCGAGGAAGTTGTGTAGTGTACATATGGAAAGAGTGCTTTTGCATTTAGTTTCTTTCACTTAGCAAGACATTTTCAGATCGAGGTATGTAGTTGTATGCATATTTCCTGGATAATATGGATGACTAGAACCTAACAGTTCATTTCCATTTTTCTTTTGCTGTGTATTTGGGTTGTATCCAGTCTTTAACATCACCCACGTGCTAATAATTACTGCAGAAATCACCATGCATTTTCACCGGTCTCCTGTTTACCTTCAAATGGGTTATGTTAATGCACAAACAGTGCAAAGTAAAATCCCACGTTTCCAGTCTGTGCCTTTATTCTTATTCTCATATAAATCATATATACTTCATTGTATGCCTAAGCTATACTGCACATTGTTATTCTGTTGTCTTAAGTAGCTAATAGTCCTTAAAATATTATACATATACATACACATACATACATGTACAGTCTTGTGAAATGAGCTTGTTCTGTTTTTCTTGCATATTCAACTCACAGAGCATCGAAGACAGCTATGCATTAATATCTGTCACAGTGACTCATCTTCAAATTTCAGAGCAATTTTGAAAGTTAATATTCCTGATTATTTCACAAGGAGTTTCTTGGTCAGTTAGGACTCTGTCAGAGATAGGTGAACAAATATCCATCCCACAAACACTTAAGCTGGAAATGAACTTACTAGCTTTCTATTTGTGAAGTCCAAGGAAAAGATGACGTCGGGCATGACTTGTCTGAAAACTCAAAACAGTCAAGCAGAAGTGGGTTTCCTGTGTCTGAATAGTCCTTAGCTCTTCTTTCCTTCTTTGCCTCCACAGAGTAGCAGGATGGTAGAAACTGTAGGCATTACCCAAAATCTCTTATTTAGGTTAAATAGAAAAGGAAGGTTTTGTTCCTCCTAAGAAAAACAAAATTTCTTATGAGTGTCATTACTCTAGTTTGTTCATACACCTGTATCTGACCTACTCACTAAGCAATGACCAAACCCCTGGATTAGATGGCTCCTATTAAATGATCCATCTGTGTCAAAATGTGGAAAGTGGAGCTGGAGAGATGAGTCCACAGCTAAGAACACGGGCTGCTCTTCTAGAAGACCTGCATTTGATTGCTACAACCATTTGTAACTCCAGTCCCAGAGGATCTGATGGTCTCTTCTGGCCTCCAAAGACACCAGACATACACACAGTGGATCGCCATACATCTCTGCGAAACATATGCATCAAATAAAAGTAATGATTTTTTTTAAATGTAGGGCAAAAAGATGTCCACCTTAAAAGAAGAAATACTCTTTTTTAGAGGAGTGAATAGAACACTATATGACCAAGCCAGATGGCTATTAGCATTTTTATGAAAACAGATTCTTGGTAGTTCATATTGTCAACATGTTAAAAATATTAAGATTTTTAGGTTTTAATGCAAGGCCATTGTATAACTTCTCAAAAGGGAAATCTAGCCCATTATGATCTGGCTACTGTAACATAGTTTGTGGGATATTTTATGTGATCACCTTTGAAATCACCCATGCGATGTTCTTTCAGTACTTTTCAGAGTCTTAACCGGTAAGGCTTCCTGAGAGTCCATGAAGCCAACTTACCGAGAAGCCTAGAAGGCTTTGGCAAATGTTGTTACCATTCAATCTCCTTTCTTGTAAGAAGGCTGAAAAAGACAGAACTGTATCTTGTCAATTACTGAGTTCTGTTCTCAATTATTGCCTTATACTGAAATCATGAGAAACTTCCCCAATGTGAAGCTTGGGCTAGCTTTGATCCAGAACCTTCTTTCTTTGTGTATCAAGCAATGGGGAGGAGTTGCAAATTCTAGCTAGCTTTGCTCTAGCCTTGGCATCTTCCATGGCCTCAGAGAATACTGTCCACTGTCCTTCTCTAGAGACCCTCAAAGGTTCACTTCCACAAAGCTCAGCTCCTTTCTCCCTGCTCTGCTGCGGCTTACAGAATAGGTGAGCCTCACTCGTTATTTTTATAGGACAAATGAACGAGATACATTGCTATTTAAATAAACAAGGAAAGGACTTTTTAAAACATGATCATTTGTTTATCAGAACTGTTCACCTCGGTGCTATTTTTGGTGATTAAGAGTACAAAATACTGTTGGATCCTGTTCAGTATTAGGTCATGTTTATTTTTAAAGTGAGGCCCATTAATGTAAGTGGGATAAGATTTTGTTCCTTTGCTTTAGTCAGTAGTACAAAATATTACTTTTTAAAACATACTGGTTTCTTCCAACAGATATTTTCCATCGATATAGAAACATATGGGGGAATTTTGTATTTCTAGCTATTACAATGTATTTTCCCTCCCTAGATATGCCTGTGGGTGTTTATGTACCTTGTCTGTACAACATCTGTCACAGATATACTTAGGATCCTTACTATCCTGTCTGTATTCTTTGATTATATTTTGTCCTTAGAAACCCTCTTTTTCCTACTCAGTATTTACAGACATCTTTCCTATGCTCACTTATTTTTCCAATGAGCTTGAGAGTTGAAGCATGCTAAGTATAGAACTTTAGACAAAGATATAACTTTATCCAAGACAGACCCAACTTTGTAGTGTGTTTGTTGATTACATATTAATTATCACTCTCCTTACCACCAAGCCTGCCTACTTGCCTCATTTCAATCCTCCTGCCTCTCTCTTTTCCTCCTTTCTTCCTTCTCTGCTCCCACTCCCATCCTGCTTCTCCTACACACATTTGAGATCCACTGTATTTCAAGAACACAGTGTTGTAATCAGTGTGCATGTAGACTATATTCCCCATGCCAGAACTTGTCCATGTTACTGAATTTGAAACTTTGGATGCTTTGCAAAATATCCACATATTGCCCTTCCAACGAACCCATGACAACCATTCAAGTCTCAGCGCCTATGAATTTGACTATTTAAGGTCTGATATACAAATTATATCTTTTTTTATCTTTATATGTCTGAAGCATTGTTCTTAGCATAATGCTCATTAGGTTCATCTTTGTCATTGTAAATGGTTGAAATTCCCTCTTTCAAAAATGCTGAATAGTCTTCCATTGTGCCTATATACCACACCTTTTCTTTCCTTCATACATTGACAAGTTGAGTCCATATTTAAACTTTTATGAATAATGCTACAATGAACACGAGGGTTCTTGGGTCTCACTGGCATGATAATTCTATTCTTTTCTGTATACACCTAGAAGTAAGAGTTGCATGTAAGGAAGTTGCACTTTTAGCTCTGAGAGGCTACTTTAGTGTTTTCCATAATGACAGTAACCATTTGGTTTCCCTGTAAAATTAGACAATTGTTCTGTTTTCTTCCCATTCCCGTCATCCTCTGCCTTTGAAGCAGTAGGCTGTCATTTTGCACACCATATGCCTCTTCGGGTAGTTGTTTAACTGTCGAAATAGACTGATTTCGTACATAGATTTGTTTCATTGAATTTGCTAAGTTTTAATCTCCCTCTACTCCCCACTTCCCATTCAACCACCCCCTGCTGTGTGTGTGTGTAGTCCTGGGGAAAAAAACAATGAACCTTGAAAGTACTAGACAAGTTCTTGATCAACTGAGCCAAGATATCATCCCACACACATCCTAATATAATAATTATCTGTCATGTGCAGATAATTATTTCTAAATAGGACTTCTAGTTAATACCATGTTAAGTAGAAATGGCACCAATGAACATCCTTATCTTGGACCAGAACTGGAGAAAAACTTTCAGTCTCTGTATTGTGCTGTTAGCCATGAACATATCATACATGCCCCTCATTTGTCTTCATTATTGATTGTATTTCAAGGGCTTTATTACATCTTTTAATTTTTACTAGTGTATTACATTTCCCCCTTTTCTGTCTTTGTCACATGTATGCACTGCCTGCAGAGGCCAGAAGATGGCATCATATTCCCCTGGAACTGGTGTTAACAGATGGTTGTTAGCTGCCATGTGGGGGTAGGAACTGAAAGAGTCAATGCTCTTAACCACTGGGCCATCTCTCCCGTAGCTGAATTTCTCATCTTCACTGACATGAGCACAAGTTTGCTCTTTGTCTCTGTTAGTGTGGGGTATATAGTTTTCATTGACATGGTTATGTCAAATCATCCCCACATCCCCCAGATCAGCCCAACTTGCTCGAGATCCGGTTCTCATGATGCTTTCTTGTGTTTTTCACGTTCATGTTCACCCAAGACAATAGGTCAAGTGGTTTTTGTAGTGATTTTGATGATTTGGTTTGGAGTGATGGTGACCTTATAACATGGGTTTGGACTCATTTCTTCCATTCTGTTGAAATAATTCTAGAAGATTGTTATCAACTCTTTTCTGAATGTTAGAATTTAGCTTTGAAGCCATCTGGTCCCCAGCTTTTCTACATGGGCAGAGCTTTGATTATCGTCTAATTCAAGATCTGACTTGGGCTTTCAATTTCTTGATTCTTTGTCTGCCATATATTTTTAGGAATGTGTTCATTTATCTGGGTGATCCAGTTTGCTGGTACATAAATGTTCACAATAGTTCCTGTGTATTTTTTTCATCTCTGAAGTGTCTATTATGATGTTCCATTTTGAATCATTGCCGGTATTTCTTTTCTTGTCTGAAGTGAAAGTTTGCTGACTTTGTCTTTTGTAAGAGGATTAGATCTTAGTTTTATTAATTCTATTATGTTTTATTATGTATTTTATTTGTTTCTCTCCCTTCACTTTTATTTTCTTTCCTTCTGATAACTTTGGACTTTATCTTTTCTTCTTTTAGTATGTGTAAAGCCACAGCATTATTGAAGATCACACTAATGGACGTGTTTATAATGATAGACTTTTCTCAGTACTGCTCTTGCTATAGTCCATGATTTTACTATGTTGTGTCTTATTTTTATTCTGAGGACAACCTAGTTATGTCATCACCTCTGGCTTTTCATGATTTTCCTAATCTTTTTCCTGTTTAGCATTACATTGTATTTTGTTCCATTTTCAGTTTGTAAGGTGAATCATGAAGGGGCTGGTCTGGCACTTTTATAAGACCAATGCACCATGAACTCACAATGTGTAACTTTACTGCCCCATACAATAATAGGATGTTTAATACAAACCATTAAGTTCAAATCAAGGACAGAGAGCAGGTCTTCTCTAGCCATAGCATTGTTTAGATCCAGCAAATCCTTTCTTCTGTTCTCCACATCGTCCGAATGGCAGATTTTTACTAAGGAGACCAAGTGTACAGCAGAGAAGGTAGACATTTGGGGAGAGTGGCCTTGAAGATGCTGAACACCAAGAAGCCATTTGTCCTCTGAAATCAGTCACTATGTAGTTTGATGAACTCGTGGGTGTCCATTTGAACATCAGCCTCAAAGAGCTTGACTGTCCTGAGTAAAATAAGTTATTTCCCTAGCTTCCAAATCAACATCTGCTCCAGGAGACTCGGTACTGATTTATTTCTCCCATAAACATACGGATTCCTAGATTTTTATACTATGACTTTCTGTTCACCTTCAACTAGGATTGAGAAGAAACTGATGCTTCCTTTTAATATAAAGTTACCAACATGGGGAAATGTGCAATGTGGTTTAATAAGGAGTAAAAGAAGAAATGAAGTACGGGGAATAGAAAGGCTACAATAGACCCATCCATATTTTCTGTGTGGGACTGAACGGCAGAACATATTCTAGTCAAACCACATATGCCCATCATTCTGAACACTGAAGGTCTGTGCCGTCACCGTTTCTTTCTTTTTTTTTTTTTAGATGCTTTGTCGTATACATAAGTTCCCATCAGTTTTGGCATCATGACAATGAGCGTGGTGACAAAGGCACATTCATTCTCTTCCTTTTAGTAAGACTTTTGTCCTAGATGGTTTTGATGTCAATTGGACAAAAGTGAGAGTCATCTTAATTGAGAGAAACTCAATTAAGAAAATGCCACCAATGGATCAGGCTGTAGGCAAGCCGATAGGGCATTTTCTTAATTAGTGATTAGCATGGGAGGACTCAGCCCATTGTGGGTGGTACCACCCCTGGGCTGGTGGCCTTGAGTGCTATAAGAAAGCCAACTGAGCAAGACGTGGGCCAAGCCGATCGTTAGCAGTCCTCTAGGGCACCTGCCTCTGCTCCTACCTCCAGATTCTTGCCCTATTTGGAGCTGTTCTTTATGATGAACTGTTATATGGAAATAAGAGTGAAGTAACCTTTCCTCTCCAAGTCACTTTGGTTCTGGTGTTTCACCACAGCAATAGAAACCCTAATTAAGGCAGCTTTTTCTGACCATTCTTGAAGCACAATTCCCTTCCTACCGACACACAATCTCACCTTCTCACACACAAAACAGTCTCACGCTTATGCACACTCACACTCTCACACATGCTAACACACTCACAAGCTTACATGTACATTTACACTCACATACTCTCTCATACATATACATACATTCATACAAATACTTTTTAGCCCAAGCATTTAGGGAACCGAGTGTCTTACATGTGAGTGATCTCTCTCTCTCTCTCTCTCTCTCTCTCTCTCTCTCCTTCTCCCTCCCTCCCTTCTTCCCTCCCTTTCTTCTTCCCTCCCTCCCTCCTTCTGTGTTATACATTAAGAAAAATCCATCCCTCAACTTCTCTACTTTCAATGTGTCATCAGCTCCTATTAAGAGTGTACTGTATATGAAGTTCTATATAGATATTTTACAGACATTATGTCCTCTAATCCTTATATGGATGTTGTATACTTAACTACTATTATTCTAGTTCTTGAAGCTGTTTATGATCATGGCCAAGGTCACACGTCTGGAGTGGTACAGTTGAAATACAAACCCGCACAATGGGACCCCAGAGCACCGCTGCCATTGCTTCAAAGCATTGCCTTATTTTACAGGCAAAGTAGCACAGGTAATAAAATATTGAGACTAGACTCACTCTTAATCTTTAAAGATTTAGATTCTGTGGGAGCTGTTTAAATTTCCAGCTCTATCATCGATTAACTGCACGAACCTGAGGGGAGTTACTCTGTCTTTCAAGAGTCCAGTTTTCTCTTTTCAAGAGGGCTGCTGCAAGCCTTAACGGAAGCAGCTTTGTCCATGCAGCTTTAATGCATGTTACCTGGAGTCATTTGTGCCACCTACTCATCTCCTTCTCACCAAAGAGGGAAAAGATGAGTTTCACTAGACTGCAGTGAGCTTAGAGTTTAGGTACAATGTAGAATCCTAATACAAAATGCTGTGCTTTCTGCTAACACAGGGGCACTGGACACATGGAAGAACATTGTGGAAGTGAATCAAGTCCATATATTGTATGGCCAGGAAGCTTTAAACATTACAGAGCGTAAGGAATAAGAGGGAATTCTGTGTGAGGCTAATTCTGGGTATGCAGTAGGCATCCAAGAAATAGTTGGCTATATGGTTTCTATGATCACTACTAAGAAGTTCTATGGTTGATCTAAGTGAATCAGTAACGTTCTTAAGTAGGTGCCTTCTAGGTATTTCAGTAGGATGGGTTGCTAGCTTTGTTGCTTAAAATAATTAGAGAAGTATGATCATTATGCCATCTTTGATTCTCAATCTTGCCATAAAATAATTCCTTTGAATCAAAAACTTGGTCCATTTAATGTCATCTGAAAGTTGTGGAAGCAAGCCTGTCTTCCCCTCTACACAGTTTACTGCTTAACCGCTGTTTCTCTTTGCTCATCTTCAGAGCACACTCTTAGAATTCGGCAGTGACCCTGCAATGCACGTCTGTAGCCCTATCTAGCTTGTAACCCTCCAGCTTTTTGCTATGTATTACTCTTTAGAGGTGAGGGCGTTTCCCCATGTTACATTTTTGGGTATCTCCTGATTCACATTACACAAACCCTCTCCAATATCAAGAACTCAATAAATAGCTCTTACTTTGAACTTGTAATTAGAGTCAAGAGTGAATTTTGTTGAAAACCTTGATATAGATGTATGAAGGAACTTAGGAAAACAGTAATACTGAGTCATGGTTTCCTGGTATTAGTCATTCTTCCTTAGGTACTGATCTTCTGCTTAGACTAACATCATCACCACCTACCCCTGCCAGCTGGGATCACAGGGAAAGGGTATGAAGGGCATCACATCTTGAAACTGCACTTCCTCAAAAGGTGATGTAACTACAACAGTTGACAATATTACCTGCTCATAAAATAATAATAATAAAATACCTTTGCTTTGATAGTTAAATGTGAGAGCGTTATCTACTTGCAAATGACCCTACAGTTGTTGGCAAGTTCCCACTTTGCTAAGACTCAATTTAGAATTGGTAGGTAAGTCCCTGGACAATCAAGCCAAGCAACTTTGTATGTACTCAGTCTTTTCTTCCTTTAATTTTCCATCTTATGTGGTAAGTCTTGTGAGTTTTCATGGCTGCTTTACTTGGCCAGTAATGCATTATTGTGATGTCATGAACTGGGGACTTCTCTTCGGACTCCATCTCCTTGTGAATGCCAGTGGATTACTATAGTTATCTCTCCTAGTAAGAAGCACCACTGATGAAGTCTTATTCAAAGACTTACTTTTTTACTTAGCAGAGGTATAGCCCTGCTGGTTTTGGCTAATTCTTCAGTATCACTAACTTTTGCAACAAATTTTCCGATTTGGAAAATTGAATCTGAAAACCACAGATAAACACAAGTCTCCCTCAGAGGTTACAAGTCCATTTCTGTTGACCCCAACAAAGGTTCCTTTCTTTTCAAAAGAATTTTCCTTTTTTTCTCAATAGGTTTGGCACTGGACATCTATGTCATCTAGAATTAAGCCTCTCTTCCCAGAATTATCTCCAGTGACTGCCCCATCCCTGTTTGTTGCCCACACCCTATGTGTTGGTTCCATTCAGAGGGTTCCAATTCAAATACATCACAGCAAGCAGCCACTTGTGTATCTGCCTGTGTTTACTATGTAAACCTTGTGGATGCTAATGTTCCTTTTATTTTGCTTCTTAATGTCCGTAGAAAGTGCCTGTCTCTGTGTGGAGTGTTGACCTTTTCTGGAGGGCTCAGGGTGAGATGAACTCTAGTTTCTCCAGCTAACTCTCCTGGTTTTGATGACAGAAAATGGAGAACTATTAAGAATTCTGACAAAGAGTAACATTCATGCCCAGTAGAGCTCAGCTACAGGTTAGTAGAAAAAAAAATCTAGCTGTCCAAAATCATAGCCATTTCCTACTTTAAGTCAAAGAAGTCATTGTGCTCTGCTTAAGCCTCTTGGGGAGTTCATTTCACTGAGCCTTCCTTAATTTTGGCTGAAGGATATTTTTAATGACTTGGAATGTTTGGGAGTCATGTAAGGCCAAGTTTCTGGCTAGGTTCAGAAGAGATGAAACAGTAATGAAATGATTGAGGAATTCAAGGGGAAAAAGAACCTTAAAGAAAAGTGTCTTCTTTTAGACCTGTTTAATATAACTGACCTAATCATTTTAGAGAGATGTACAAAGAGATAGTCAAAACCTTCTGAGGAAATCAGGTTGTTTTTTTTTTTAAATAAATTAAAGCTCTGAGCCAGTCACTTTAAATTACACAGAGCACTCCTTTATATTTGTTTACAAACGAGCACTTAAGTCAAATGGAGTGGCAGGGATTCATTCTCACCAATGTGGAAAAGACCAAAGGATTGTGAATAGATCATGGTCGTAGTCAGGGTAGCCTAGCCCAGGCTACCAGCTAGTGGGAAATCAGTTGGTTCCTGCAGTCTGTGAAATGTGACCTTGAAGATCAGAGTGGGGTGTGCTTTCTCCTAGAAATCCCTGCTCTATCTGTGCTGCCCCTTGCTATCACAGCCCTGTGAAGGTGTGACATTCTGGAAGCTGGCCTTGGTGAGAGCAGGTTCAGTTGAGCTTGGTGGGGTGGATACATGCAAATGGCTCTGAGCTTTGAAGGAGCATGATGAGTATATCCTCTTTCCCTTGTCCTTGTCAATGAGTCCTCACTCTCCATCAGCCTTTTCTAAGACATCCTCTTGCTGGTCCTCCAGCCTCGCACGAGCTTTTCACTCTAACTGATGGGTGTTTGGTTTGGAGCAGTGTAAGCTCTGTCCTGGCTCCAGCTTTTAAGATGCTTGAGGATGTGTCTCCTGCTTATTTTCAAATATATTCTGCCCCTTACCTGATATTGGGCACCACTAGGTCCCACAAATAAAACCTCTTGACTAATTAGTGATGCATTTTAAATAAGATTTGCAGCAATGCAACAAAATGTCTTCATTGTATCCAGTTATGTAAAAACTCTAGTGTAAGATTCATAACATCAACTTGATAAACATTTTAGTTAGTGTGATAGAAATTGAGTGTCATTTCAGATAGAGAAAGAGCTATATTTGCAGACACTTTGCCACTATTCATTAAGTGTATCACAAGCATGAATGATTTAGCTGAAACCTGAAAATTAATAGAGAACATAGGAAAAATACAAAAATATTCATCTGTGCTTATCTTTAAAGCAAATATTTGTTTAATAATGATTATATATTAACAAAACTCAGACATCATTTCTTCATCTAGCAAACATTGACTACTGCTACCAAAAAAAAAAAGAGGTATAGATGGCTGCCTAAGGAGATTAGAAGAGATTCTCCTTTTCTGAACAGTTTTTAGGCTGAAATAGAGGATAAAGTCAGAGGGTGACTTTTGAGATGTGTCTAATTTACGCTATAACTCCTTTGTACTGCTCACAACATGCAAGCTCTCTTCAAGAAACAGCTGATCACGTCTCATAAATCTACTAGTTCTACTATTAGACATATATTTTTTGAAGATTTATTTTTAACTCTGTGTATGTGTGTGTATGTATGTATGTGTGTTCAAGTGCCTGAGAAAGCCAGAATAAGATGCCATATACCCTGGGGTTATATACAGGAGGTTGTGAGCTGCCTGATATGGGTGCTGTGATCTGAACTCAGGTCCTTCACTAGGGTAGTACATGCCCTTAACTGCTGAGCCATCTGGGAGATTAAAGCACTGTTTTTTTCTGTTAATGTTCCTGAGGTAAGCATTTCACCCAAGGTCTCATGGCCTATGCTTAGTGGAAACACTTGCAAAAGAACTATGGGCATTCACAGAACAAAGAAATTAACTCTAACCAGAGAAAGACATGCGACAAATAAGCTTCAGAGAGTGGATGCTGTTTAAAAAGGAACTTAAAAGCTAATTAGGGTTACTGTCTTTGCAGATATGAGGCAATCTCAGATTTACCAAAGAAAACTGTTCTAAAGGAAACATAGAGGCTAGACATTAATAAAATAGGGTCTCCTGTCCAATACTAGAATCTGGGAACGATTCAGCCTCCCCCATTGGGGTCCCAAGGACTCCCCTAGTTTCAGTGCAGTGACCTCTTTAAATCCTTTCTCATATGAACAATATAAAGTGTTCTTCAAGGAGCTACCATTTTACTGGACTCTGAGGATTTTGTGAGAGTTAAGTGTTCCCAACAATCTCCACAGCAATCAATGACCAACATATGAGTCACCATGTAGCAGGATCAAAGAAGACTATTCATAAAGACAGCCCTCCCTCCTGTGTGAGCTGTCTGGGATTGCAGCCAAAATTCATGCCTTACTTGTGAGCAGTGCCCCAGGTTCTGATTGGTTAGAAGATGATCAACCTCTTGCACTCGTTCAATCTCATGGTTAGAGAGGACTGCTGGCACTATTTTTTTTTTTTTGCTAACTTGGCCACTCCTCTATGCTCAATTCAGCCCACAAAGAAGCAATATTTCGAAATAACCAATCAATCTGTTGCTGCCCAAGAATCACTATTTTGAAATAACCAATTAATTTGTTGTTGCCCAAGAATCACTATTTTAAAATGACCAATCAATTTGTTGCTTAGTATAAGGAATATTGATCACAGCCAAGCCAGTTCTCTGCCCAAATATCTCCTAGTGTCTATCCTGCTCTTCCGTGCTAAGCATGCACTGCTCAAAATAAGAGCTCAATACCTTAACTGGCAAAACCAGAAGGTGTTGCTATAAAAGTGGACCATTTTGCCATAATACTACTGTAGGGGTAAGTTTTTAGGCAATATACATGCTTGCAAGGCTGATCATAATTAATATAATGTCCGTGCTGTTTTTGTATAGCATATCCTACCTGTGTGAATACCTGTCTGGCAGCTTCTGTAACATGTCTAGTGGAATTTAGCACAGTTGGCGTCAAAAGCATAAGAGCTACACCAAAAGTATGACAGCCAAAAGCATAACAGTTAGAAAAAGGCTCAAAATTCAAAAACTTAATGTCACAAAGCCCATAAAGCGTACTCCCAGCCAAGATGGAGCTGAAGGGGAGTAAGGGGGAGGAGATCTGACTTATTTACAAAAAGATGATTGGAGCTAGAGATGGGGTAAGATGATGTAAAGTGCCTGACACACTCATGATCCCTTGGGGGCTATAGGAGCTGCAAGTCATTCAGATGTTACTGCTGATACAATTGGCTAATTCCCCTTTTGTTTCTTCTGGGATTTGTGGGGTTTTGCTTTGTAAGTTTCATGTTGTAAAGAAATAAATGAGTTCCTGCTTGACTCAAAAAAAAAAAAAAAAAAAAAAAGAGAGGACTGCTGGGCCGAAAGGTGTTACTGTAAATTTGTTCAGTATTTCTCAGCCTAGTGAGCATGCTAGATCCTGTTTGCTTTTTTATATTTTAGAAAGTATAAATATATGTTTTACTTTCTGAATATGGTAGTGATTTTAAATTCAAAATATTTTCTCCAATGTTATTATATTTCTTTCTAATGGAAACACAGAACAGGACATTTTTGGTAATGTGAGTTCTATTCAAGATATCATAGGGTCTTTTATCATTTTTAAAATAAAGATGAAATCTCAAATATTTCTCAGCATCCTACCTAAGCGGCATAGGATTTCAGTGGTTCAAACCATAACTTTTCTTGAGAGCAATGCTGCTAAAGGAACTGCACAATAAAAATAAATGCACAAGGGTACATCAAATACAATTTAATAGATGAATATAAAATAAGAGTAAATATTTATACAGTAAATGTCATATAGTCACATCCAATAATCAAGTTGTTTTATCATGACATGGAATAATATAAAGGTTGTATTCCATATACAAAGAATATGAAAAAAAGCAAGTTAGTGACAAATATGTTAAATTGACAAGAATGATATAAAAATTATTTCACTCTTTCATTAGAAATAAGACTTTATAATAATAAGACCCAGAGACATTTTATCTTCCAGTTGAAGAGTAGGAAAAAGAAAAGTTGTAAGGAATACGGGGGTTCTAGCTGTTACTTCATCTAGGGCTTAGTAAGCATTGACCATTCTTCATAAGTACTAAAAGAAAATCAAGGCTTAGTCATCTGTACATACAGAAACTTTTGCCTCTTTAATTTTCTAGATCTTTGTTTAAAAATTGGGGATATGCTGAGCACAGGACAGGGATTGCATCAAATTAGAAAGCTCCTTGGCAGGAGCCTGCCTATCTGCGGATTTTGTAGTTGTGGACATAATGTGGCCAGTGAGCAGTCCCATATTCCTGTTGCCCTGCTACAATTGGCCCTGTACCCTCAAACTCTGAGCCAAAACAGAAGCTTCCTCCTCTGAGTTGCTGTGATGGGTAATGCCAATTGTCAGCTTGGCTGGATTTAGAACCATCTGAGAAGGGAATGTCAGTGAGGGGTTGTCTAGATTAGGTTTCCTCGTGGGCATGTCTATGAGGGAGTTTCTTGATTACTTTAACTGAAGTTTGAAGACCTGCCTACTATGGGTGGCATCATGCCTTAGGCAGGGGAATCCTGAACTGTGTAGCAGGTAATGCAAACTGAACCCTAGCCTGCATGCATTCGTTGCTCTCTTTTCTTGACTGTGGAGGTAATGCAACCAGCAACTTTAAGCTCCTGCAGCCATGATGAACTGTAGCTTGAACTGTGAGCCAAAAGTTTAAGGTGATTTGGTGGGAATATTTTGTCACAGCTGCAGGAACACATACATACTAAGACAGTTGCTTTGGTCCATTATTTGGTCAACAGCAATGAGGAAAGTAACCTAATACTATAAAGAACTTTAGGTTAGAAATAACTTAGTAGCTTTATGGGGTAGACACCTAATTCTAGTTTTCAGAGTTTCAGGGAAGTCTTCAAATTGCATGTATGTTTTCATTGTTAGGATTGTAAAGCTTCTTTAACACTGGTTTCCTATATAATGTAGTTGATGACTGGCTGGCAGATTTACTGTTATAAAGCTAAGTTGGAGCTTAGAAAAAGAAAGCCCCTCTTAAAATTAATACATCATTAAATAATATATTTTGAAGAATAATCCTAATTTTCTGATCTCTGCTGTTTTCAGCATCTCTCTCACATCCTTTCCCACACCCAAATAAGATTCTTTTTTAATCTGTTCAGGAAACTCATCAGAGCTATCTGACTGTGCAAGGTATAACGTTTTGTGTTGTTTTGTGTTTTTCCAGATAAATACATTCTCGCCCTCCTAGGGAATCTGGCTTTCTGAGCACCTGTTTAATATAATTTCCCTATGGAGGTGACTTTGTTAACCACAACTGTTTTATTAGGCACCATAGGAGAGGAAGAGGTTGAATGTGTTCAGCTTTTGAGCTCAAACATGGTTGTTTGCCATAACAACACATTTCAGGGCCTGTCCTCACTATGGTCCAGTAGATTCTAAACAAAGCACCCATAATTAATGGAGGATGATTCTCACAACAGCTGTAAGGTATACTAATGACAATGCTGGAGAAAGGTTGATTTGGGGCATATTTATGGCCACACAGTAGGTAAGAGAACCTAGACAAAGACCACATTTAGTCTTAATTAAAATCAATGCTCTTTCACTGCAGTACATTGGGTAGGCATAGAGAGTGCACTATAGAGACAATATGCCATTTGTACCATGTTTTATAGTTCATTTTTTTTTCTTTTTTGTTGCTACAGGGTATGTTAAGGCAACATTTCATTAAGTAATCCTCCTGTCTCAGTCTCCTGAGAGCTAGGCTTATAGGCATGAGCCACCAGATCTAGTGAGCTTGGTCTCTTTTTAAATTTCGTTTACATCAGGAAATAATTAGAAGTTCCACATAGTGAGAATTCAAGACTGAATTTTAGACTTCGGGAATTGAAGCTCTAACATAAGTTCCCATGCGAAGTTAGAATTTTGCTCAGGGGGCTTCACTGCTCTCGTCCTATGTAGTAACTCCCCTTCTCATAGATAATGTGTAGCTGAGAGGTAGGGCAGCATAAGGATGGTCGCATCCATTCTGAAATTCCCTCCTTGCAAGGTATGCACAGGCTTTCCCTCACTCTAGAGGGTGTTCCCCATGTTTGAACTGTGAACTGCGTAGCACAGAAAACACGAAGTGGTGACCTCGTGGTTTTCCTTTGGGAGATGGAAATCATGACCAATTGACCACATTGAAGATAATGGAGGACTTATTTGCTTCTCTGTAAAATGGACAAATGTGTGTGCGTATGTACATCCTACACACACACACACACACACACATCTATGTGTATATATACTTATATATATACATATTTATTCCAATAAGGAATTGATAGTGTGTATACTGTTTCTGTACATGCATGTGAGTGTGCCCCTGCCATGATGCACGCCACTAGATGTCAGGGGAAATTTTGGTGTCAAGGCTCAAATCCACCTTGTTTGAAGCAGGTGTCTTGGTCTTCACTGCCAAGTACACCAGGTTAGCTGTTCTGTCGGCCCCAGCAGATTCTCCTCCCCTCACCTCGTCCCAGGCTCACTGGGATTGCAGGTATGTTATATCGCATCTGCCTTTACTTTGGTTCTTGGGATCTGAACTCCCATTCCCATGGTGTCACGATAATCACTTTATCGACTGAACCACCTCCCCAATCCCAGTACTTGATAGTTTAAAAAAAAAGTGATAATGTATTAACTTATATTTCAATATAAGGCCACTGCTGTAACATATAACTGTCAAGTTTAACCCCAAGATGATCCTTCCCAAAGTGTGTACTACTAAACATGCTGCTTTCCTGATGTCCCCCTCTTCCTGAGAATGGTGATTAAAGTCGGGAAAGGAACACACACTTAGGACATTCTATTTTAAGCCACTCATGCGTAAGCGTACCTCATGCAGCTGACATTTTTAGTTGCTTGTGTTTATTTTTGATCTTCTGGTCTCTAGGTTTTATTTAACCTTTGATTTAAGTATTTAGGGACCTGTGGTGGTAAAACATTCAAGACGGAAAGGTGTTATTTGTATTTACACTGACCACTTTAATAAAGTTGTGCTGGGCCTCGGAGATGCTCTCAATGATTTTAAGAGCATCCGTGGTCAGCGCTAATCACATAGTAACACAGCCCCAAGGAAAGAAGAGCTCTAGAGAGAAGGGTGGTTTCGCTTCACTTCATTCCACTAGGTTTCTTAGCTGTCAAAATTAAAGCTTTTTGTAAATACAAGCGAATGCAGATTCTGTGTGTTCAGCTGCACCTTTTGGGGTATTTCCCTTTTAAATGAAAGAAAGCACAAACAAGCAGATGAAAACAATCAGCAACGGGGCATTCTGGTGCGTTGGGTATATCAAATATCCGCGCACTGTTTTATCCAGGTGCCTTTTCTACATTTCCTCCACCGCAATGACTTCAGGCAGGCGGGTGTACCACTCTGTGTACAGCTCTGTTACCTCACATGGTGCAGATGCCCTGTTACTTCAAGGGTAACTTGATGGTTCAGCAATTGGACGGAGAGAACGATGTACTGATGATGGGTTCAAGTCTTTACCTTTTGCTTTCGTTGTAAGCAGGGCTGCATTTCTATTTGTGTTTTGGTAGTGCTGTGTAAGTTAATATTTTTAAACCTTCATTTTCTTGTATACAAATGGGCTCAATCATATTCCTCACCTCACAGAGGTTTTATTAAATTACTTGCTATAAAAGTGTATTAGCACGTCTCAATAAAGTCTGCCTGGTGCTATTATTTCAGTAGATAGTATTCTTTGAGTGCCTCTCAACATGTATTCCATGTATTCGGTCAAATCCACCTTCTCTGTCTCCCTACCTCTTCTACCTTGGCAGCTTTAGGATCTTATTAATCTTATTCTTTTATTGGAACATAATTTCTTTATTGATTCTTAGGAAATTTCACATCATGCACCCCAATTCCCAAATCCCCCCATATCCTCCACTCACCCCTTCAGGGTCCCCAAAAAGAAATTTTTTTAAAAAAAAAATCAAACTAAAATAAAACTTAACAAACAAAAGAAAGAACAAAATAAACCAAAAAAAAGAAAAAGAAACAAAATCCTCTTCACTTCTTTTTTCCCATCTCTCCAATACTTCTTCATTCCTTTTGTCGAACCAGTAAGTGTTCATTACAGTAAGTCACTGATCTGGCTCTAGACCTCTGGTTTCTGGCACACCATCATCACTGTATTCTCACCGAAACTCCTCTTGGATATCCGCGACCACCCTGAGTCTTAGAGATGCTGTGGATATTGTTTCACAGGACCTGTCCCTTCACGAGCTCCAGCATGTCCTAGGTGGGGTACATGTTAGGGTGGGCCACCCCAAGGCCTGACTGTGGGCCTATGTGGCAGCTGAGCTGGTCAGTCCAAGTCATGGGGCTGCCTGCCTCAGACGAGAAGACAGAGACAGCTCCCCTATGCCCATGCCTCCAAGGTCGGTTCTCCTTTGCCTGTGATGAGGGTTGTGGCCATCTCTCCCATGGGGGTAAGGGCCAGTTCTCTTGCTGCAGTGTCCAATGAGAGCAGGTCCAGGTTTCCCAAGGCCAGCAAAGGGTGGAGCCAGCTCAGGAATAGCCCTCTCATTTGATCATGCATGGTTCCTATGGCCCCCTGAGTGGATGCGGGCTATAGATATCAACACAAACACCAGCTGCAGCTGAACCATGGACCCAGACATTGCTCTTGGCAGCAGCTTGGGCCAGGACAACGTCCTGGCTCTAAGTTGGTACACTGGCCACTCAGATCAGTGGCATGGCCCCTGGCCACTAACAAAGCCTCAGGTTGTAGCCCCAAACCTGGACTTCTGTGCGACCTTTGGTGACAATTTGGGACATGGACTTCAGAAAAGACTCCAGCTGTAGTAGAACCATGAACCCAGATATTGTTCTCAGCAGCAGCTGGGTCTGGATGTCACCACTGTCCCAAGTGGTAGTGCCAGCTACTCAGATCAGCACCGTCCCAGGGCCACCAACATGGCCCCAGACCTCAGTCGTCCCCATGGCCTTCCATGGTAACAGGAGCCTTGGACATCAACACAGACCCTGGCTGCAGCAGGGCCTTGGACTCAGACTAGGCCCTCAGCTGCAGCTCTGGCCCTGAGGTCACCATGACATTGGGTAGCAGTGCAGGCTGCTCAGAAGTGTATGGCTTTTGCTGCAGCATGGCTCTCAGATCCCAACATAATCCCAGGTGGCTTATCAGCCCTGGAGCAGCCACACAGCCTTTGGTTGCAACAAGAGCCACAGATATCAACTCAGACCCTGGCTGCCCTAGGTCTGTGGACCCAGGCTTGGTCTTGGGCAGCAGCCTAGGCCCAGACAACACCAGGGCCCTGGGGTAACAACAGGGATCACCCAGATTAGCATGACTCTGGTGGTGGCATGGCTCTCAGACACCAACAAGGCCACAAGTTGTAGCCCAGACCTTAGAATACTGTAAGGCCTTTGGTAGCAATATGGGACACAGACGTTAACACAGACCCTGGCTGCTGTAGGGTTATGGACCCAGCAATGGTGCCCAGCAGCAGCTCAGGCCTAGATGACACCATGGCCTCAGGTGGCATTACAGGCTAACCAGATCATTATGGCTCCAGTAGCGGCTCCTGGACAGCTACACAGCCACAGGTGGCAGCCCAGACACTGGGCATCCTGTGGCCTTTGCCACTTAGACATCAGTATACGACTGCAAATATATCATATAAGCTATTTTAATAGAGGTAATTTAGTATAGAGCTTAGCTAAACAGCTTTCATTGTGCCAAGGAAGGGGTATTGTGGATGAACGTTTCACTCATGTTCAGAAACAGGCCCACATTCAGGGGTAATTCAAAGGAAGGGGTGGGGTTTATTACTTAGATGCTCAGAGGAAGGATGAACAGGGATGAGACTTAGGTCTGAGGAGAGGGTACCATCTGGTTTCTGTGTGTATCTGAGACTCCCAGGGAAGGGACATAGCTCCTGGTGCTAAAGGTATGGCGAATTTGACCTGAGCATCTACACACGCTGGTTAGTGGATGCAATGAAGCTAACGTTTCAAGGAGTGAGCAGCCAGAAAGAACAAACCAGCAGGAATATGTCCTCCCCCTCTCTTCCTGCCTCCTAGCCTCTCCCTGGGCTCTCACTCTGGATAAAACCAGCTTGCCTATGGCAAAGGACAGGTGTGGGTTGTTGAATGAATCACAAGGTCGGTATCAGAAAACAGTGGGCATAGGGCTGGGTTTGGAGATGAGAGATGATAGCTTAGTTAGCGGCACAAATACCACAGGTCTTCCCTCCTCACAGAGCTCTTGCTTTGACCTACTGTAAACACTGCTCTGATTACACGAACCCGTCAATCAGATATTTGTGTGCTCCCACACAATTTAACATGGTCCGAGGCAAACAAGCCATCCCATGAGAGAGGCAGAAGTACCTCTGAAGGAAGGAGGTGTGTTCTGATGGAAGGGTTCAGAAGTTTCAAAGACGGATAATATTTGAAACAGATAGTTCCTGAATTCTCACCACTTCCTCTTGTCTCACCCTGTTTTTTCATTGTCTATGAAATATAAGTATTCCCTATACATCTTCTATTCTTCTAGTTTGATATTTTTCTCATGCCAGTCGCTTGGATGCCTTTCCAAAGCTAGGAGTGCCTCCTGTGTACGACTTCAGCCAATGCTAAAGATGCCTACCTCCTAAAACCTGCCTGGATAGCAGCTCCCATAAAAAGTCAGTCAGATGAATGGAAACTATTAATCATGGCTGGTGCAGGGAAAAGCGGCTGGAACATGCTATGAGAGCAGAGTGATCAAATTTTGGTTGGGGGGAGTGTGTCTTTCAGACAGTTTTCCTGAGGAATGATGTGTAGGCGTTAGATCGTGGGTAAAGGGAAAGGGGCACGTTGTTATCCATGCAGAATAAGTGAGGTCAGTACGAGTGCTGATAAAGGGATGGAGATGTCCAAACGTTTTCACACAGCACCGTCAGTCTCAGATTGTACCTCCTCCATGATGCCTGTTTTCATTGGTTTATCTAAAGTGGCTGCTCCCTTTCCTCAGCTCTTAGGTATTCTTGTTGTTCCTGTCATACACTGGTGTGGTTTGTGATCAATTCTACAAAAAGGTAGTTATCTGAGCTTAGTGAAAGTATCTAGAAACTAGGATTTGTCTCCTACCCATCTTTGTAACCCTTAGAGTAGCTTGCTCTTGCAACTATTTGCTGAGTGAGGCAACAACCTTTTATGTCAGCTAATAGTAAGATGATTTCTTCTCATTTGATGATCTGTTCTTTCATTTCATTCATAGGATGCTTTAAATTGGCTTTAGAGTTTGCTGGTGGTTCCTTGATGTCTGTAGAGCAAGTGAGGAGGTACAGCAATGGGATTTGAGGGCCTATATTCCAGGTCTCTACCAATCACAGTGACTGTCTCCTTCTCCCAAAGTTTCAGAAGTGTGCAGCGAAACTGATGCTCAGCCAACATTGCTGTATCATTTAATTTTGCCTCCAGTTAGCCCTCGCATCATGTTGCACAAGGAAAAAAATGAGTGTTAACAGCATGAACTCTTGAACACCTCGGGCAGAGTTGACCTATAAAGTTAAGCGCTGTACAGAGAGGAAGGCCTAGGTAAATATCAGACCCATCAGCCTACTTCTTCCCGTTCTGTGCCCTAGATCTGTTTGCAACAGCGTGAGTGGCCCCCATCTTCCATGCTGAGGAGCTAGCTGCATGTTCTCGCTCATGATATAGTTATTCACGGGGGCCCAGGATGGAATCAGAAAATAATTTTTAGAATGAAAAATGTGAAACTCTTCATCTGAGGTTGCAGTCGTATTGTAATTAACAGTTATGGAAAGGCTGTGCCTGCTATGATAAAAAGCACCAGGATGGGGCAGTCCGCTTATTGCCAAGATGACCCAGAAGTTCTAGTGAGTGGAAATGAACATTTTATGTCGACGATAAATATGACCAATGTATACCCTGAGATGATGTATAAAATTTTATGCCAAATGAGGGAGTCGTTAGTTGTATGAGGAAAGATAATAGAAACAGCTGGTTATACACTTGGCTGAAGAACCGAGAGGTATGAAAACAGATTTGGGCAAAGTTGAGATGGATATGTGTGTTTACAAAGTAAGAATACATGCTTTTATTTGTAAACTCATATCTGGTGTATTGGCTTTCACTAGTAGGTTATTCCCACTCCCCAACTAATGAACACACAATTTTGCTCCCACTGTAAAACATCCTTTTTGTTGGAACACGCTGCCAAGCTCTGCAGCATGGAAGTAATCTGAAGGCCATATGGTGAAGCTCAATTGATGGGTGAGATTATCTAGCTGTATTCTTTATAGCAGTTGGTAACCACAATTTTTTATTATGTTTTATTATCTCGGTCTATTTTTGTTGTGATTTTGTGACATGATGGATATCATTATTTCACATTAATAAAGACAATTAGAGGTAAGCATATTTTCTAACAGTTTGTGTGTGTGTGTGTGTGTGTGTGTGTGTGTGTGTGTGTGTGTGTGTGTGTGTGTGTGACTGTGGGATATGTAGGAGACTGTGAACAATGTAAACCATTCTAGCATACAACAGATGACCCAGATTAAATGCTAACCCATGGATCTTTGAACAATGTTTCCACCTAAGTGGTGTTTGGGGAAAGAGAAAGATGCTTCAGGCCTGCAGCAGGTACATGGTGCCTGTCCATTTCACTGCCCTCCTCTCTTTCTGGATGAGCAGCCACTTACCTCATTCCGCCCCTACTTGCCCTCTCTCTCCCTGACCCATCAAAGTTCATTTTATTTTTGCAACTGCATCTCACTCAAGAGGGTCAAGGCCAACTTTTCTTGTGTCACAAAGACAAGACCTCATTTTAATTCCTATTTGCAGGGACATGTACCAGTAACAAACAGCATAGACTCTCAATTCAAGACAGAAGCATTGTATTTCCTACGGTTTACAGACTTGGGTGGTGCAGAGTACAAACAAATGCTTCTTGGCTGTGACTCAGCTGCCTGTATTCAATCCTCAAAGTAATTGGTAAGAGCTGAAGAAAGATGTATGAGGTGTTTCAGTCTTGCCTGACTCACAGCAGAGTGATCCCCATACCCACACTCATTCCACCCCCCAAATCGACTTTTGCAGATTAGAAAGCTGACCCTGAAAACCTAAATATATTTTGCAGGGTCCATGAGCAATGCCATAGTGGAGACAGGAATGTAACCCAGATTGTGATGGCCTTTGACCTTCTTTTGGGTCTTCTAAACCACTTGCTTCTCCGAAATACCAAGGGAGTATCGGGACCCCTTCCAGTCTCATCATATCCTCTCTCTTCAGTATGTTCTCTTTGGATGACCATCAAAACACCAAAGTTGCAAGAAAAAACAATAGAGAAGTAAAGTTAATTAATTGTGATAATGTATGTGAGCAGTTTTTAAATTATAAGAGCTTACATTAACTTGTATATATTTGTAACTGTTGCAATATACTCATTTACATGAGCCACTTATCATTCACACCTAATTACCAAGCAGTACAATAACAATTATGTGGTTAATTAAATGCACACTGGATCAACTGTGTGAATAATACTAAGCCCCTTTCTCTTAGCTGCCATCTTCACAGTGTGAGCATCCATTGCAAATGAGAAAAGCAAGTTATGGAGGCAAAGGTGGCATCGTGTTTGTGAGTTGGTCCTTGACTTTTCTTAGAGAGAAGGAGTGTGTAAAGTTCACATGCCTTGTAAGCTCCCCAGCGTATGAGTTGGATCTGCCTTTAAGTTCTCACCAGGACAGTAGCCGGCATGCCTCCATTAGTTTCTGCACTTGGCATGATTTGTCCCCACTGGTTCTCCTGTTTATGAATTTGGGCTGGTTTCTCTTCATGCCAGCTTTCTCTAAAACAACTAATTATTACAAACATCAATTGAGCAAGCATGACTTGGGTGAGACTGGGGTTTCAAGCCACACTGCAGAATAAGAATGATTTTTTTGTGTGTGTGAGATTCGGAGCACTGCTGTTTGAAGTAATTAGGATTAGAAGAGCAATTTAGTCCTTACATTTCTGATATGTGCTTTCAAAACCATATCTAAGCAATAGCCTTGCTTTTGTAGACAGGGTCCAGCTATGTAATTCAGGCTGGCCCCAAACACATAACCCCCCGCCTCAGTATCCCAAGGGCTGTTATTATAAGTGCACACTAGTAAACATAACCAAAGGAAGGGTTTTAATTGAAGAACATAATTTATTTAAGTTTCTGAAAAAGAAATACTCATCACTGATTTGTGAGCAAGTCATATTTGAAAATAATTCATTAAGGTTTCTAAAAAAAAAGAAGCATAGCTGATTTGCAAGCAAGTCATACTTTCCACATATTTTTAAATTGTCTGGGTTGGGCTTGTTTTTGGAACTGTTAGTTTGATTGTGTAGGCCATGGTCAATGTCAGGTATCTTTCTTTATTGCTCCGCCTTAGTTTTTGAGACAGTCTCTCATTGAACCTAGAGCTCACTGAGTAGCTAGGGCTAATGAACCCCCTGGGATCCTCTTGTCTTACTTCCCAGCACTGGGACTGCAGGTATAATAATGCCACGCCCAATCCTTCACATGACTTCTGGGGACTCAAACTCAGGTCCTCACACTCACACAGCAGGAAGGAACTTGACTTGCTGAGACAGCTCTTCAACCCTGTAACTGTAAATATTTGAATTTTATAAAGGGTTACGTGGCAGATGGCTGACTACTCTAGCTAGAAGCAGAACAAAGAAACAAATGTAACAGGTATGGTTTGCTTTGATAAAATAAAGTGTGGATTAAAGTTCATTTCAAAGGTTAGGAATGAATGAATAAATTACTTCAAGAAAAAGAATATGTGACCATGTATCTTCAAGGCAGGTTGGGACATCTTGATCACTAATATGGAACTTGATTGCTGGGAAGATCCATTCATTGAGCTTTTGACTGTATTTTAAAGTCAACCTAGGAACTTACAGCTCGTTTAATCCTTATAACAATCCTGTTGTGAAATACAGCTTGAATGTCACACAGGCAATACACAGAAAAGATAATACTCATGCCGTAAGCCAATTTCCATGATATTTCTACTGCCCTAGAAGTTGAGCATGAACACATGATGCTAGAAGGGATTGGGTATAAGAACAGGGATGCCCAGAGACCTGAGAGAAAGCATCACAATTAGGTAGAGATGAGTATTTCAGTCAACGGGGAACAATGATAAAATTACGTGTAAAGATGGATATGTCCTGTTAAATAACTCATTTGTCTTCATCTCATCAGCATCTTCAGGGTTTTGCAAACCATTCGTATCACACTTAATTTGATTTCTCCCTGAAACTTGCTATAATTGAGTTTCCCTCCCATGTCATGGATAGAAGAGGCCAGTAACAAGACAACTGATGAAAGTATTAGCCAGTAGCATTCGCAGAGCCTTTACAAACTGCCAAGCAGAGGGGGGAGCTGAAGCAACCTGACTATGTGTCAGTGAATTTGGGGGTATCTTATTTAAAATGCAGAAAGTCTAAAGCGTGTGCGGAAATTTATTCAAATGCCCGCAGGAATAAAATGTGTGCATGGAGTCTGAGCACTGATATATGAGATATTACTTTGTTGGTTGGCTAAAGGGGAGAAAAAATTATGATAAGCAGATGAAAATGGTTTATATCCTTAAAGCTGACAAATATGTGGTTTATGACTTTATAATGAGAAGGTTCTTAGATCATATAAAGAATGTTCCATTCTCTCAATAGGCAAGGCTGGATGAAAATAAATTGTAGTCATGATTTGTTTGCCATGTTTTGGAATCGAGCAGACTCTAGTCTCAAGTGTTGATGCAATTCAGAAATTTTATTTTCTTTGAATCCTTTCGTAGAAAACTTCACATAGTGGTTGCCACCTCATGTCATGGCCTTTTCATTCTGGATGAGGTTTGGGCAGAATGTGTGGGTAGTGAGATGTCTTTTGAAATGGGCACATAAAATGAACTCTATCTACCAGTCAAGCCATCTTCCCATGAGCAATCTGCAGCTGTGGGTAGAAGAAGATGGATATGCCCTGGTTCAGGGCAGTGGTAGGTATCTGCCTGTGGCATGGAATTTAACCAGTGTGGAAAGGTCCTTTTCCTTCAACAGGATAATTCCATCTGTCTCCCTTCTGTCTTACAGAGAATAGATATCGCCATGAATGAAATTCTATGTAGCAAACAATGAGCACTGACTGTGTACCCAACTTCTCTATTTTTAGGGGTATAAAATCCATGTGTTTGTGTATAATAGCTTTCATGAGAACTCTTTCTCCTGTTACATCTTACATGCCAAAAATATTTTAAAGTTAACTGAGAGCCCAGGGTAGCTATAAACAGTTTAGGATTCAAGATTAAAAAAAAAACGAAAATTCACCAATATCTACTCTTAAGATTAAAAAATTAATAACTCAATTCTTATTGATGTGGCAGAAGCTACAAATTATTCATCTTTTTTCCTTTGACTTGTCTAATTGTACACAGAATATGTAACCATCGGTAAATAAGCAAAGGAATCCTTACAGAATAGAGTCATGGTATATTTATCCTTCATGAGAGAGAAAGCAGCAACTAGCATAAGGAGTAAGAACATAAAAGAATCTGGGAAGGGAGGAGCCCAGACAGGCCAGAGTTCAAGGACAGGAAGATGAGTGATCAGAAGTCACAGAACAGTTACGGGTAACCAGACTTCATTTAGACATCGCCACTCCTGTCGATGTGCTCACTTTGACTTGCTATCGTTTCCTTAGGCTATCTACATCACCTCCCTTTCACAGTAACTTCTACATTCTTTAGTGAGGATTTATTAAGATTTCCTAACTCTCCGACTCTGCAGAATACCTTTTCTGGCCCTCTAATGAATCAGCCTTCTTTCTATCATGGGGTTTTGCACCTGCCATTTCTCTTTAACATGTGTTTGTGGGTATTGTGTGGATCAGGCTTGTAAAATTTTATACACAGAGGTAACCTGGGCTCACACAGTCAAATACCCTAAGCTCCCTCTGATATGTGGATCCGTGCCTCTGTGAGGCGTGTCAGGATAGCGATTTATACACGTTGATGATGGCCAGGAAACTAGAAAGAGGCTCATGAAGGTGGAAAATGAGAGGCTTTAAGAGGGGATTAAGGCAACAGAACAATGGAAAAGGGGATGCTGAGGGTGTAAAAGTAAGGCAGAAAAGGGGGGACAAGCTGAAGAGGTGGGGACAGAGGAATTAACCAAATGAAATTTGGGTGAGAAAATCCCAAATGGAAACCTGTTGCCTTGTATCTGACACAACCGTAACAACAATTAGCGAATGGTTTCAACTTGCTGGAGGACCCCATTGATACTAGCCAATCATTTTATCACATTTCTTTTCAGTTTACATATTTTTTTGAGAATAAAAAGATTTTATTTTTAAATTTTTTTCTTTCTTTTTTTCCCCTTGACATTTATTGAGCTCTACATTTTTCTCTGCTCCCCTCCCTGCCACTCCCCTCCCTCCTTCAACTCTCCCCCAAGGTCCCCATGCTCCCAATTTATTCAGGAGATCTTGTCTTTTTATACTTTCTACTTCCCACGTAGATTAGATCTATGTAGGTCTCTCTTAGTGTCTGTATTGTTGTCTAAATTCTCTGAGATTGTGGTTTGTAAGCTGGTTTTCTTTGCCTTATGTTTAAAAACCACCTATGAGTGAGTACCTGTGATAACTGTCTTTCTGTGTCTGGGTTACCTCACTCAAAATAATGCTTTCTAGTTCCATCCACTTTCCTGCAAAATTCAGGCTGTCATTATTTTTTTCTGCTGTGTAGTACTCCATTGGGTAAATGTACCACATTTTTTTTATCCATTCATCGATCGAGGGGCATTTAGGTTGTTTCCAGTTTCTGGCTATGACAAATAAAGCTGCTATGAACATAGTTGAGCACATGTCCTTGTGGCATGATTGAGCATCTTTTGGATATATACCCAAAAGTGGTATTACTGGGTCTTGAGGAAGGTTGTTTCCTAATTTTCTGAGAAATCACTACACTGACATCCATAGGGATTGTACCAGCTTACATTCCCACCAGCAATGCAGAAGTGTTCCCTTTTCTCCACAGCCTCTCCAGCATAAGTTGTCATCAGTGTTTTTGATCTTGGCCATTCTTACAGGTGTAAGATGGAATCTCAGAGTTGTTTTGATTTGCATTTCTCTGATGACTAAGGATGTTGAACATTTCCTTAAGTGTCTTTCAGCCATTTAAGATTCCTCTGTTGAGAGTTCTCTGTTTAGGTCTGTGCTCCATTTTTTTATTGGATTATGTGTTCTTTTGGTGTCCAATTTCTTGAGTTCTTTGTATATTTTGGAGATCAGACCTCTGTCTGATGAGCCTCCCACTGATACAGGAGATGGCAGCCGATGAGAGAGGTAAAGATGGGTCTTGTTAAAACTTCTCTCCTCTGGACTCCTCTGGCTGGGGATATTGTAAAAATAAGCTGAAATTTCTAAATATTTTGATAGTTCCTCCTCTGTACTTAGTTTGACACATTTTAAATTAGAGGCCTTCTTGACAAATTGCTCAGAAACTGAGCTTACATTTCTTCTCATCGCTTTACTGATTCAATTCTCGCATTGTTGATTTGCTTTAATTTTCTCCCCTTCAGGACATTCCCGTGACAGCTAATTTCTGTAAGAATACTTCATGGAGAACTGCGGACTAACTCACATATGGTCCTTGCCATCTCTTTTTATGCGCAAGCACCACGAGACTTTGCAATACTTTTGATCAAATGCATAGCCCGAAATCGTTTCCTACCAAGTTCCAGTGAATTCTGGATTGTCCCCCTTAAACACTTAAAGATAACTCGACCTCCACTCAGTTTGGCGTGGCCTTTCCCGCTGTGGATGTTTGAGAGCTTTGAATCGCTATTACAAGCTTGTTAACTGAGTCGGGTCAAATCAGTTCACTCATTTCTGTTTCAATTTTATCTCTTGCTGAATGGGAATCGCCAGCACGCACCATTCCTCCAGGGGGAGAATGGACAGTTTGGCGTGGACATGGAAAGATGTACATGAATGATATTTTAAACTGCTTTGTAGCTCCCCGAAAGGAAGGAGTATTCTATTTTTTTGACCTAGTTAACAATTTCTGACCTGCTTTGTGCTGTGGCTCACTTTGTCATGATTTTTGCTTGTGGTTTTGCTTGCTTTTCTGTCCTTCCTGCTTCCTGGACCACTGTCAGTTTAATGTTGTTTTAGACAAATAAAACTGATGAACAGAATTCCTTGCTCTCAGTTACCAGACAATATCCACTTTAAGGAAAAGCTTATCGCAAAACTGGCGTTTAAGCATCCATCTGGGATTTTATCGCCCAGGCTTCTGCTCAACCAAATTTGTTACCTGTGTCTCTAATCACTTCCTCTTTTAAATGATTTAAGTATTCAGCCATCCGTAACCTTGAACAATTGCCATACTGAAGGGAAAAGGTTGCTGTTTGACAAACAAATATAAAGAACTTCAGAAATGCAATGAGTCAAACTGTATTTTATAATGCAATATCATGCCCTTAAATACTTAGGCATTAATCTTTTCTTCTAACAGGTTCAGTCACTGGCCTAAGTGATTTAACATTAACTCAGATGTAATTGGAGTCCATGTGACTGTGGGTACAATTTGACCCAAGTTATTGCATTGGCTAAGAGAAGAGACTGTATTGTCCTGTTTGCAAGTTGACTGCATTTTCTGGGAAGCAAATAAGGTCAAGAGCTCCAGGGGCACTTCCTATCCGGAAGATGGCATGCTTTCTGCCCACAGAGATTTAGAAGCAGTTTAAAAACCATTTTGTGTAGTGTCTTACTTTTAGTGAAATTTGATGCCTTGGAAAGAAGCTAATATCTTCAAGCTCTTAGAAATAGCACAGACCTTTTCCCATAACCAGGCTTCAGCTCTGAAATCTTAAGCAAGTTACTTAAATTATCCAAGGCTCAGTTGGCGCATCTATAAAAGGAGTTAATAGTGTAACTTTTTATAGAGGAAGATTAAATGAGATAATGAATGAAACATGCTTTGTGTGAGGCCTGGCACACGGATGCCCACACTAACTATCTATACTTATCATCACCTATAAAGTTGGTGAAATGAATTCCCATTATGGGAATTCCCATTATGGACTCCAGAGAGCCTAATCAAATCACAGTACCACTGGTCTAAACTCTGGGCAACTGCAGATGTTAGTCATAGAGACTCTTACATTACAATGTTTATTTTTTTCTCATATGAATCCTTTGTAAAACACATTTTGCTCTGGTAGTACCTCAATTGGACTAGCCTTGTTCTAAATGTGGAAGAGAAAAGAGGAGCCTCCTATTGGACAGCTCAGGCCTGAGTGCTGCTCTCCTGCTCCCAGCTGAGAACTTGGTCTACAGATGAAATCAGGTAGAAAGAGACTCTCTGGACCCTTCCTGTCAGTGCCCAAAGCGGTGACAGGCAGCTCGTCTTTCTGTTGCTGAAGGGAGCTTTGGAGTCAGTGCAAAAGAAGAGAAAGTACATACGTGTCTCTCATCCTGAGAGAGCCAGCAGGAGCAAGCACAGTCAGTGACTCCTATGCTCCTGTGTAAATCTGGAGGAACTCTTCTCTGCAGTTTGACATGAATCCAGTCTCTAGATTATGAAAAATCAAACAAAGCTCTCAGTGCCTGAAACTGATTTCACAGCCTTTCCAAGCCCAAGAACTTACACTCTGGGGCAACAGCATGCTCTCACTTTACAGCCTCGAGAAAGCAAAGAACATACAGGCTGATGAAAGAGCAGCAATAGCAGACTGAGCAGCTGTACTACAAACAATACTCTTTCTGGCATGCTACACAGGTCGTGCTCTAAGGGTGATTTTTCTTTCATATGCATCATCCACATTAACAGAATTGGACCATTTAAGGCTTTGCAGGAAAAAATAACCTATTTAGAGGATTATTTGAAAGCTAAGGTCAAGTTCTATTTCTTGGAAGCACATTAGATACAGTAGCATTAGTCGAATGCTGGATAACATTTGACAGATTTTTCTTTAAAACTATAAGATTTTTCTTATATTTATTAAGCCCATACAGGGCTGGGGAGATGCTTCAGTTGGTAAAGTGCTTGTCATGCCAATGTGAAGACTGAATTTGATTCCCCAGAACCTATATCAAAACAAACAAATAAAACTAGCCAGGAGTACTGATGCCAGCCTGCAATCCTAGTTCTGGGGAGGCAGAGGCAGGAGGATCCCACTGGCCCTCACTGGCCAGCTATTCTTGCTGAATTGAGACACTCTCTCTTCAGTAAGGAACCCTTTCTGAAAAATGTTGGAAAACAGTAAAGGAAGACTCTCAAAACTGTCTTCTAGTGCACTCGTTCACACATACATACACACACACACACACACATGCATACATACACATACACAGTAAAACTCAGACATACTGCAGTCAACTTTCCCCTATTTCCAATAAATGGATATTATTGTTATTTTAAGTCACTTGTATGTATTCATTAAGGAGATGCTATGTACTAGGAATTGATACAAGTACTTTACATATTATCTTATTTAAGCTACACAAAACTCTAGACAGTAGACATTATTGTTATGTTCACTAATATGTAGCAAAACAATTGCTTAATGAAGATAATACCCAACCAAAATCTAACTCTGTATTATGAAAGTATTAATCAACAGAGTGGGACTCAAACTTTAAAAGCTTAGAAAGTTTTTTGTTCATATCTTATTGCCAAGTAATCTAAATTCAGATCAACTGGGTTCAGATTCTAGCTCTAATAATTGCCAGCTAGACCCAGTAAGATGGCTCAGTGTTTAAAGGCTCTGTCTGTGAAAGCCTATTGGCTTGAGTTCCATCCTTGGAACTCACATAAAAGTGGAATGTGAGAACCAACTCCAAAAAGTTGTCCTGTGTGTGCAATGGTATGCATACCCGCACACACATCATGTACTCAGAGACACACAATAACATAAAATTTACGGAATAATCACTAAGTAGTTCATTTAGAACAAGTGGTTCAACCCCTTAAGTGAACATTCCTCATCTGTGACGTGGTAACAAATAATTAAAAAGAGAAAGTTGAGCACTGAGAGAGATAACAGTATGGCATACTTAAAATAGTGCTGAGGGCATAGAAAGACCTTAACTCAGTAATTTTCTATTAAAGAAATAACTATTTGTGCATTTGTTTGTTTACTTGTTAATGTTCTAGAGGTGGAAGGCAGGTATGGCCTAAATGTGTGTTGAATAAGCATTCTACCACTGGCCTATGCTTTCCGCTGAGTGATTATCATAAAAATTGCTTTTCTTCATTGCACACAGGACCCAATACGTTTGATCCACAATGTTCAAAAGCTCCTTTTCTTCAACTTCAAAGAGTAAAGAAAGGAATGACTGTTGGTCAAGTACTGACATTCAAGGTGAACCCAGTAGCCTTTTCCAGAGGCTGGCTGCCCTCTCATGACATGTGTTGAGAGCTGCCCACGTTGGCACTGGGTATTGACAGTGTGTATGTCAAGCCCCGGAACTGTCTAAGGACATGGGACCCGAGCAGTGGAGCAGGCTTACGATAAAATGTTTCTGTTAAATGAGCCAGATCCTTACTTTGTGATGTGATGGTCTGTAAAATTTCAATTTAGTTTGCTATTCATAATTTAAATTAGTTGGGGAAACTGATAGAAGTTTAAATGTGACTGCTGACCCCATTTTAGCTTTCCAGTCAGCTTTAATATTTTCCAAGTGACAGTTCCTCAGCTAATGGAGTTACTAGTTTATCAGCAGGGTCTGGGGCTGAGGCCTGACATTCCTGTGAGTCCATAAATGTCTCCAGACACGTTTCTGAAGATTATGAAAAATGACAGTAAATAGGTTTCTGGGACATGTCTCCATCAATCATGAAGAAAATTCTCTTTATTAATATCCTGCAATTATCAAACTAATCAGAAGGAAATATCCAAGTAATTTCTCTAGAGATAACTTCAAGATGCATGTTAAATTTCCGAGTTTTTCCTTAAAAACATAACACTTACTTTCTTGATATATGGGCGATAAGACTAGCTGGAGTAAAAACAAATCGCCTTCAAAATCAGATGACATTTTGTCATAAAAACAAGCTTTCATTTGGCTTTGGTGAGTTGGAGGAATGGCTTTCACAGTGTTTTATCTTGGGATCATAAATTATTTAAATTAATGGATATCATAACATATGTTCGAGATGGTCTTTATTATTAGATACACACATTGAAGAATATATTTTTATTCTTTGAAAACATCATACATTTATGCAATATATCTTAACCATATTCAATACCATCACCTCCCTCCATCTCCCCTTTGTGCTGCCCTCTTCATCTCCCTCGCTGTGAAATGTCTCTCCTCAATTCCTCTTTTTTAGTATTATTAATAACCTCTGAGTCCAACTAGTACTGCCCATGTAAACATGATGTGTGACCATCTACTGGGGCATGAGCACCTACCTGCAGTCCCAAAGGAGAGTGGCTCTGTCTCTTTCAGCAGCTATCAACGGCCAGTAGCTCCTTTGGTGGACTGTGAACTCAGGGCTCACTTCCCTATTCATGCTAGGATATCTACCACTTAATCTGGGGCAGGTAACCACACCAGCTCTGAGATGATGTGTGCACAGCCATGTTTTGTCCAGAAAACACCTAGCAACTTAAGTAGCACTTAAATATCAAAAATATGCATTTTATGATTAATTATACCTACCAAGCTTTCTTGAAAAAAAATATGTCTCCACCTCTTATTTATTGTGTTGCTGGTGAAAATAATGTTTTTATTCTGAACCATTACAAGAAAATCAGTACCAATCAAAATGACCACTACACAAATTCTGTGGAAATTTTGCTTCTAATACAGAACATAAAAAATACATGATTCCTAGAAAAGTCACATCAATGGTTCAGTTCTAAAGTTAAACATAAAAACAAGATGATCTTCTTAAAACAAATATTAAGAGCCATTTGTTAAGGGAATTAATTTTATTACACATTTGGTGGCCAAATGGACACTTCGGAAAGATTATACTAAAGAGGAAGTATAAAATGGTCAGGGATGAGGCTGGTAGATGGCGCAACAGGGAAAGTGTTGCTGCAGAAACATGAGGACCCGAGTTTGGATCCTCAGAACCATGTAAGAAGCCAAGCACAGCGATGAAAGACTGTAACCCCAGTACTGGGGAGATAGAGGTAGATCTTGCTGGCTAGTCAGTGAAACCAAGCCAGTGAGCTCCAGATTCAGTGAGAGACTGTCTCAAAAACAAGATGAAGAGTGAAAGAGAAAAGAACCCAATGTCATACTCCGGCCTCCACATGTTTATACACATCCCCACTCACACATACACCCATATGTACACACACATGTTTGTACATGCACACACATATGCACACACACTTAAAGAGAGAGGGACAATGCACACACACACACACACAGAGAGAGAGAGAGAGAGAGAGAGAGAGAGAGAAAGAGAGAGAGAGAGAGAGAGAGAGAGAGAGAGAGAGAGAGAGAGATATGGAGTTGCCATAAGTCTATTCACTGTCCAGGCTAAGAACAAAACAAAAATAGACTAAGTTTTGGATACAATGTCAACTCAGATGGTCACCCCCAGTTGTCTCCTCAATCTGCAGCTTTAGATCTGCAACTTCTATTGGTTTCCTAACTGGAAATATCTAGTACTTGCTGTATGTCAGGCATTTTCTCAAGCACTTGATGAATAAATTTGATACCTTTACAAAACAGCCACCTTACAGATACTATTAATGCAGTCATTCTCAGCGTTTGACTAAGAAATCAATACAGACACATTAGCTGAGTGGACTGAGCCCAGGGCAAGAAGTGGTGCTTCTGGGATCCAGACTTGTGTAGTTATGTAGTCTCTTCTTGTTTGATCCTTACTCTAGAGGAAACATGAACTTCCTCATTTTGGCTGCCTGGGATGCAGTGAGGTACCCACTATCCAGAGTGCCCATCCCTCTTCCTTCACAGTGCTTGCATATCTCCAAGACAGAGTACCTGAATTTAGTTATTTCCCAACATTGAAACAGATCAGTTTGTATAAGCATTCATCCTTTTCCTTTAAATTTCAGCCTGAAAAAAATAATTGCCGAAGTAGAAACAGTTTCCCTTCTCAAACTGATCCATTCCCCTCAAACACATTTCTAACAGATTGTACTTAGAGTTATTTTTCTGAGCAACCAATCAATTTTGTTACTCAGTCTCTCCCTGCTACCAATTCAAAATTGTTTCTGAGCACCTTCCTGGAAGAATTCAAGCTCTGGAAATGATCTCCATGTCTGTCTGTTATATCCACCTTCTCCCCATGCTGTGCCTGGATGGGTGGCCTCTCTGCTACAGCTTAGATCTTATCTAAGCCAGGCAAGATGCTTGTCTTCTCTAGAAAGTCTGGATCAGATGTCTCCATAGTTACATTCTCAGAGTCTCTGAAATTGAATTTCTCAGATTCTAAAATGTAAGCTCCTTGGGAGGCTAGATGAGTAGCTGAGGATACCCATGGTTGACTCTCAGTAAATAAAGAGTGAGTGAGTAAACGACTGACTGACTGAATGAATGAATGAATGAATGAATGAATGAATGAAGATATTAGGAAATTAGGAGACTGAAGCAGAAATGCCTTCTTTCAGAATACCCCCTGTGCCACTATCCTTGCTTCTGGAAGTCAACCTTAACATGGCTGTGTACACTGTGATAGTTCTGCAGAGAAAAGGTTAAGGGAGAAAGTAGAAACAATCATTCTGTTTTCACAGAAGTAATAGTGGGATTAGAGAAGCTCCAAGGGGAACCTGAGCAGAAGACTAAAATGGCTCTCACTGGAGGAGGCAAAGGGACCAGACTCCTAAGAGCTAGCTGAGAGAGCTTAGACAAACCCACTGCCTGGATGCTTGCCTTTCTGTTCAGAGAATGAAGATATGTAATTTTAAAACAAGCCATGAGTGCTTAAGGACACACATACCACACACACACACACATGAATGCATATACACACATATATGTGCACACACATGAATACATATACCCACATATATGTGCACATACACACACACGAATACATATACCCACATATATGTGCACATACACACACACCTGTATGTAGAGAGCAGTTTTTTTAAGAGTTATTACTTTTGTTTATTTATGTGTGTATGTCTGTGAGTGTGTGTTATGTGTGCCAGAAGCAGAAAGCAGCACGGAGTGATATCCTCTCCTACTCTCTGCCAAATCCTCTCAGGCCCGGGCTCTTGAACCTAGGCCTGTATTTTAGCAAGCTATTGCATTACTTCTGTCTCTCCCTTCGGCCCAGAGCTGCAGTGCAGAACTGCCAGCTTATGTGGGTGCTAGGCCACAAACTGCTGTTCTCCTGACTGCAGAGCACTTTTCGCTAACCACCATGCCATCCATGTGGCCCCAATAGGCAGGATTCTTAACCCCCGAGTTCTGAGCCCTACATTCAAGCCTGTGATGTTAGTCCATCATTTGCCTATGGCTATTCTGTTTTTTACTGTTTGCTATGTTTCTTTTTTTTTTTATTTTTCCCATTTGTATAAAAGAAGACTTCCTGGGTGGTGAGATCTAAAAAGATAAAACTGATTTCTACATGTTTCTAAAATATTGCCAAAATGTTTTGGTATTTATTCAGGCTGTTAAAGTTTTGAATGTGACTTTTAGATATCTATATTAATATGCTTCTTTCAACACTCTTGATCACATTCCCCAGCTGAATTTTTAAATAGCACCGTTATCAAAAAGAGATATTTTTAACTCATTTTAGAACTCTAAATAATTTCTGTTGTTATTAATAGAAGTTAAGAGAATAAACTTTTGAGAGTTTCATTTAACAAATATGAGAAACACTACAGAACATTGAATTTGCTTCATGATCTCTACAGGAAAAAAAAATAAAACAAAAACAAAAGGCGATCCAATCTGTGATGGAAATTGAAACTGGCCACCTTGGGGACCCTGTGGAGTCTATGAGGAACTGCTTAAAGGCAGGCTGCAAGGACAAAAAAACAAATAAGAGACAGCTGCTCAGGCTTTTGTAGGCTCCAGAGTCACAGAGTTCAGATACCTATCTGTGGTCCTCCCTCAGTCTTCCAGTTTTCCAAATTCAGAAAGCCTGACTGTGCTTGCAGGAAGTCCCTAGATGATGATGACAATGAGGATGATGAAGATGGTGGTAACAGTCCTGAATTTCACTCGACAGACTTCTCAAGATACTGCTATAGGTTATGGCATATATAAACACTTCTATCCATGTACAGAAGCAGGGGAATGATTTGAACTATTCCTAGATTTTTCTTGAAACAAAACTAGAATAAGATTAGATATCACTGTCAATGAATAAAACCATTCTTTTAATCCTACTATAGCAGTAGCCTTAGTGGAAAGCATAGTAGTAGTATTTCTGTCATTTAAGAAATGGCTCTGGGTTACCTCACTCAATATGATGTTTTCTAGATCCATCCATTTGCCTGTAAACTTCAAGATGTCATTATTTTTTCTGCTGTGTAGTACTCCATTGTGTAAATGTACCACATTTTCCTTATCCATTCTTCTGTTGAAGGGCATTTAGGTTGTTTCCAGGTTCTGGCTATGACAAACAGTGCTGCTATGAACATAGTTGAGCACATGTCCTTGTGGCACAATTGTGCATCCTTTGGATATATACCTAAAAGTGGTATTGCTGGGTCTTGAGGAAGGTTGTTTCTTAGTTTTCACTGACATCCAAAGGGGCTGCACCAGCTTGCACTCCCACCAGCAATGCAGAAGTGTTCCCTTTACCCCACAGCCTCTCTAGCATAAGTTGTCATCAGTGTTTTTGTTCTTGGCCTTCTTACAGGTGTAAAGTTATGAGGCTGGCAAAATGGCTCAGTAGGTAAAGTGCTTGCTGTGCAATCTTGAGGATCAGAGTTCAAATCCCTAGCACTCACATAGGAAGTCTGGTGTGCGTAGTGGCCCATCCGTAATTCCAGTACTTGGGAGGTGGAGACAGGGGATTCCAAGGCCTAGCTAACTAGCTAAACTGGTGGAATCGATGAGTTTCAGGCTCACAAGAGAGCTTGCTTCAGTAAATAAAGTAGAAAGGGATGATGTAAAATTGTACCAACCTCTGTTCTCCACACATACATGAATGTATTTGTATATACATATATCAGTGCACACATGTAGCCACACACATGTGAATACACACACACACCCCATACACATATATCTGCCTCTTTTTGCAGAAATTTGGCTTTATTTGTATATCATTTGAGCCTTTGCTGACTGTTGAATGAATACAAGTAGGAGATACATAAAGTCTCACCAAATCTACTATCTACCAAACACATTTGATTAAAACTTGCACGAATAAGAACAAATATCATATGGAAAAGCTTGGGGAAGTGAGACTTTTCTGTTTTCTGAGTATTCTAAAGCTTTTTATTTATGGAAATTTCCATTTCTGCACTAAGGTAACGAATGAATGTGCTACTAAATTATGATGGCATCAACCTCGCCATTATAGTTTTGAAAAATTCTTATCAACATGCAACCATTGTCCTATTCTCAAGTTAAAAATTGAAATGAAATCATTTCAGGTACAGTCGTAGATCCCCTAGTAGGACACAAATGGAAAGATAATTATGTATACCCTGAAAATGGTCCTTTGGTTCAGAGTGTTTGCACCAGGAGATGAGCTAGGTATGTCAGGGGAAAAACCAAGCAGATGGGCGGGAACTGAGCTGCAGAAGCTAGGCTTGTGTGTATGGCTCTGTGTGGAAACAAGTCGGGAGGTTAAAACTGGACTCCAGGGGCTTTGAGGCTAAGGGTGTGTTGAAGAAGTCAAGAAACACGTTTGCTTTAAAAAAAAATGTGCAAACAGTGGTTTTAAGGAAGTCAGGAGAGGGGATTAAAGGCATGTGTGTCTTCATGGCCCAGGAAAGGTAGTTCTGTGAGGCTGGGTAGAGATTTCCCTGTTCATCTCAGGACAGCAGAGATTTCCATTGGCTGTTGTGATGCTGTGCTGGCATATCCTTATGCCAAACCCAGCATGGACTGATGTAACCACATCTCAGACTGGATGCAAGGCAGAAGAGCAGGGTCTTTGATGGATGGGCAGAACATTGAAAGGTGAGAAGTGGAAGAAATGATAGATGAGAGGGAGGCAGAATGACAAAGTATAGCAGAAGAAAAGAGTAAAAAAGCTATAAAAATGTAGGAAAAGGAAGTAGAAAGACACAAAAGAGAAGTGAGTACAGTACAAAGTTCTGTAGCAAGTGCTACAGAGATGGGAGCTGGCTCAGTAGCTAAGTGCCTGCCAGGCAAGCTTTAGGACCTGAGTTCTGTTCCAGACACCCATGTAAAAGGTGGATGTGGTGGTACACCACACACCTTGGTGCCAGTGCTGAGGGATCAGAGATGGGCAGATCTCCCGACAGTCAGCCTAGCATGGTCAGTGAGCTCTGGGTTCAGGGAAAGATCCTTCCTGAAGCATGGTGTGGAGAGAGACTGAGGACGAAAACCATCACCAACTTCTGACATGAACATGCTGGCATGCGCGCACGCACACACACACACACACACACACACACACACACACACACACACACACACAGTCAAGGGGAGAGGAGAGATGAAGTAGTAAGGAAACAAGGTAGTTATCCCTTCCCTTCCACTCTGGAGAGGTAGCATTCCACTTCCCTCCTTTCCTTCATTTCCTCCCTCCCAGCCTCAAGTCAGGCAATAGTGTCAACTGTGCCAAGGCCACAGTCTTGGTCCACAGAGCACCAGCCATTAGCCATGAATATCACATTCACTTCCGGTTCATTCTTTCCCTTTGATCTTCTGAAACAGGTTGGAAACTTGAAGTGAACGGCTGGGTACCATCTAGTAGGAGTTGGGATTTGATCTGATGCTCCTGGAACCTAGAATGACAAAATGGAGGAGATGTCTCTCTAGAGTTACAGAGCTGCCACCTTATTTTAAAGGAACATATAAGTTCTCTTCGTAATTTCATGTTGTTCAACCAAGCTAATGGAATACCTTGCATTTGCCTAGATCCATGGCTAGTTACAAAAATCAGAGATTCAGGCTTCTGTTTATGAATGGCGGAGGTTCTTAGAATTCATTTGCAAGAGTCAATTGTATGTAACTCCAAAACTATTTTCCCACAGAAAGAGCATTACAAATGATAGTTAGATTTACTTAATCTCATATAAAGACAGGATATATTTGAAATAAAGAGTAAGAAGGAATGCTGGAATACCAAAAAGTCAATCAGAGAAAAATTAAAAAGTGATTTAATTAAAAAGTTGTTTCTACCAGACATGGTGGCACACACCTTTAATTCCAGCACCCAGAAGGCAGAGGCAGGTGGATCTCTATGAATTCGAGGTGAGTTTGGTCTACGTAGAAAGCTCTGGGACAACCAGGACTATATAGAGAGACCCTGACTCAAAAAAAAAATGTTGTTTGCAAAGTCTTACAAACTCAGTAGCAGCAGAAACTGTGGGTGTGGAACAGGACAAAGAAGAAACAATGAATTGCTGAATCCTCTCGACTCTTTGGGTACTTCGGTATGTCTGTAAGCATGGCTTTTCTTCAGCATCTCATGCCCTTTCATCTGTGCCCCACACAGGAAAATTCTCTCATAGAGATATTACTTCCAACATTCTAAAGCATGATGGCTATTTGGGGTTGAAGGCAAGGTGGTGGGGGGAGGTGGAGCAAAATGTTGGAGGTGGTCATGAGTAAGTACTTTGGGACATAGGTTGGCAGTAGACATTGGCCAAAACAGTTAAGCTTCAGTGGAAAGCACGGCAGAAGGGATGTTTAGGTCTAGTGGAGGGGAGGAAACGGGAACAATATCTTAGCTGGTTATGAGTTGGTCACTCTTTAAGAGCATGGATCAGTGGCTATGAAAATGGTACCCAAATCCTCATCGGGTGTTTCTGCAGAATGAAATTCTTGCAAGCAGTCCTACCATGGGTTTGTAAATGGCCAGTGGAAAATTTTTGCTCCCTGACTTTAAGGGAGTTATCATCAGTATGTCCTCAGCTTCATCCTTTCAGACAAAGCTGGGGCTTGAGGGATGCCTGACTAATAATGTTATGATTCAGTTAGAAATTTTAGTCAGAAAGGTAATACATTTTATTACCTTAAAATGGTAATAGAGTCCAGAAGTTAGTTCCTACCTCTTTTGTAAAAGGATCTGCTCGGACCTACCACAAAGGACATGTAGAGTAATGTCACCGTTGTCCTGGAGAGTACCTGAGGAGCGTCAGGATGAAGGATGACTGCCCTGAGAAATGAACAGCCTCATAATAGACCAGGCTTGAAAGCTCTGAGCTGCACATCACTATCTTACAGGCACACGGAACTGATCATAAATTAGGCGAACGGAGTTCCCTTAAGGAGTCTTAAATTTTGTCACAGTTTAATTTTAAGCCCTGTTTTCTATATAATACCTTCAAAAATCCTTAACATTTGAAATATAATTTCCTCAATAGACTTTATCTTTTTATGTAAGGCCTCGGAGAATGTTCATTTTTGAGAACCTATTATGGGTAGTCCAGATGAAGTCTGACCTGTGGCTTCTGAACATGTAGTTCATCGTGAAAGAGTGGAATGTTTTAAAATAATTGCTCCTTACATACATGTATGATAGCAAATTTGGACAAGAGAAGGATTAAATAAGCATCTCATTGGGCACCACCACCAGGACATGATTTCGATCAATAGTTGGCCTGTGAATAACCATATAGTCTTCTTCTATGTGTGAGCATACTTGCTTGTGTGTGATGAGGTATATGGTGTGGACTGTTGTAGAACTGACTTCTTCCCAGAACCATAACACTGATGTCTCCCTCTACACGCAGCAGCCCTCTGTGTCACGGTCCTAAAGTCCACATGGAATGGCGTGTTAGTCAGCACTGTGGTGTGTACAGTGTCACGCCATTGAATGCTGGATGTTTTTCATTTCTTTTTTGCCATTGTCAGAAACCTGAATAATAATCTAACTGATCAATCTTTAGTTATCTGTGATAACTTCCTAAGGGTCTATCCGAGACGTTTCACTGAGCGGGACCTTATTATTTCTTCAGGTTTTTATCTGCCACTTTCTCCTTCGGTCAGCACTATACGGAAATGATTTATTTATTTTTCAATGGACTAAAAGCTGCTTCCAGGACAGCATGGCTTTGTAACAGTCCTACAGAAGCATTGTTCTTAGGGAAATTATCCTTTGGTTTTCTGAACTAGTCCAGTTGGTTCAGACCACTTTCAAAGTATTAGCCTTCATTTTACTATGTCAGGATAAAAGTATTTTTTTTTTTGTTTTCCAATAATTGTATGGCAAAGAACCCCATGACTTCCTAGCATTCTCTATGGATGACTTAAGCTACTGTTCTTACATGCTGATCCCTCATGAACATGTTATTTGAAAGACTGTTCAAATAAATATTTAACTGATAACCATAGTAGTAGCTTTGTCAAACTCAATTATAATCATTTAATCTGTTAAAAGTAATTTTCCTCCTTTTTTCAATCTATGCAAAGACTGTATTTTAATTTGCTCTTTGTATGACTACAAATGTTTATTACCTTTTTAGAATACCTACTACTATAAAGCATGCTAAACATGCATGAATATTCAGAGACTAAAGCCATTTGGATTTGAGCTGAAAAGTCATTTTCAGGTCATGAGCCAGGCATAATATTCTACTAGTGGAAGAAATTGCTATAACAAATCACTTTTGAGCCAAACCAATACACTTCTCATCATTTTGTTTAAGCTGTCTGATTTCAGAGAACTCCTGACTTTGTGCTTTGGGATGCCTGGGAAAATAGCTGTAGAGTGTTCTTTTTAAAAAGTTCAATGCCATAATAGTCAATAGAAAAGCACAGAGAAGGGTCTAAAGTAACATTAAAAATACATGCCTGAAAAGTGGTGAATGAGATCATCTGAGAGGCTGGGTGAATTAAAGGTCACTGTGTCTATAGTAAGGAGGTTGAATACCAATGTGCCCTGTAGTTTACTCGAGATCTTGCATAGACTCACGGGTAGCTTTTTGAGAAAAAAAAATCACCCCTGTATCTTTTCCATTAACTAATTCAGAATATTCATTCCTTCAGGACCTCTGCATCATGCACTTGGAGGAAAACTGGGCTTATTTTCATAAAGTATCCATATTTTATAGTCACTGAGTAAAACCTCAAGTGTATTTTCTTGTGTTTAGCATACCTTGACATTAATTAAGGAAGGAAAGAAAGGGAGGGTGCTAAGTAATTTTATGGATACTATCACTTAGTTAATAAGATCTGCATTTCAATGTTAATTTTCTTCCATATCCATCTTCATTGAATTGTCTTAGTAAAAGTAAGTCAAGGCTTTTGTTTTGTTTTGTTTTCTGAGATTGAGATTTGTAAAATTCCATGGAAAATTGACATCCCATGGCAGACAAATGTCAAGTGTGATAGGCACAGCAAACGACAGTAAAGCTTGTTCCTTCAAATATCATTTTCTCCTGACCTCTGTGTTGGCTCCCTGCTGTGTCTGACACCTAAGAGGTCCCCATGTGTCTCCCCATCCCTAGGCAGTTGTCACAGCTGGGAATTTAAAGTACCTGTTCTTACAGCTCACAATGCGAAGCATGTCATCATTTCTTATAGCTGCAAGTGATTCGGGTACTGTCTGGTTTCTCTCCAGGTTCTCATCATTCTGTGGGGAACTCTGAACCATTAGTAATGAATAAGACAGTGCTGAGGGTAGGCGGTGCAACATCGGTGATAAGACTGAGAGTGAACACGGTTGCAGAAGCCTTGTCATCTCCGTCAGAACCTGGATAGGTGGCTAATGCTCTATCTTGTCCTGGATAAGATGAGGACTCCCGATAGACACTTGTAGGATGGACAGGAGGTGTGGGGGAGGAACTTTATGAATGTCCTGACAGGAGGTAGTTGTGTTCAGCCTACCTTACAAGGAATTATCATTTTTGGATTAGAAAACTCAGTACCAGAGAGAGAGGGTTTAAAGGATTAAAAAGAAATGGCTTGATTCTTTTCACCTTTTGGACTGGGAAATATCACAGAAAGGATACAATGTTATCAAACCTTCTTTAAAATGTGGAATTAAAAACTGAAACAAACTATTTAAAAATGAAAGTTGGGATCAGGAACTTTTCTTCCTGGTTGAAAATTTCGGTAAGACTTCGGAATCTGTTTCACAGTCCTGAGTCACTTTCTTTTTAACACTCTAGCTCTAGTTAACGTCTACAGAATACTTTTTACTACTTTCTATAATCAAATTTTGTTCTTACTACTTTCTATAATCTATTATCACCAAAATTGCAGTTAATTTACACCATGCAGTTCACCAAAGTTGCAGTTAATTTACACCATGCAGTTCACAATTGAGTATCTCAAATTCTGCAACCGGGAATAAAAGCAAATAACTAAAATGGCCATGTGAATGCTAATCCACTAGTAATTCTGTTTCCTGCCCCTTTCCCAGGAGTGTGATGGTACTATGTTTGAAACATGGAGAACAACAGAAAACAAGTGTTCATCCTATGGATACTCATCTGTATTAGCTTGAAGTAACATTTTTCATTAAAACTCAGCAGGGATATAGTCATCAAAAATATGGCATTTTAAAAGGAAAAGGAGTATGAACTTGGGGTCACATTGCCCATGAATCCAGTGGCAAAGACCAAAGTGCAAGCACAGAGAGAAGGTAAAATGCAGTGGAGTTTCAAGTGGACTGGACCACTGATGGGGAAACTCTGTCAACCAATCACATCTAGTTAAGGCGTGGCTACCTGGAGCCCAGGAAGAAAAACCTGGGAGAACTCAGGTGCACACTCTCTCTGGACAGATAGGAAGTCGGACCTCCCACTCTTGTAGCGTGAGTTTCCCCTTATAACCATTAGAATATAATTGTTATTCTTGAGCTGGCCTGGTTATTTATCATACAACCCAATAGCAACAGACCACTTTACCAGTTGGATTTTTACCCCACATCCACAGCAACATGAGCTGGCATCTATCTTACCTCATTGCTAGCCTAGACATCAGAATCTCTTGGGGCACAATGAGCCCCTCGAAAGTGTTGCCTGTATTATTTCCCATATAGCTTTTCTCCTTAGTTCCCACTCTCGCTGTCTCCTGATGCCATTCTTGGGGTTTCCAGTTCAAATTTTGAGGAATGGGGATTGCCCCTGTCTTTCCTACTAGTCAAATACATGTTGGCAGCCATTGGGTCAATGTGTCTCCTGTAGCCCAGCGTCTATTGCGCCCATTGCATCTGGAATTTTGTGTTAGAATTGGTCTCAGAAGAGCAGGCATTCTGGACTTTCATTTGCCTAATGTATGATGGCACTTACTGAGGAAAACTAGCTTTCAAAGACATAGTGATAGCATTTGATATCACTTTTATTTTTTTCCATTTAAGATGTATCCAGTAACATATAATACTTTAATTTGGTAGATATAGTATTACCTGTATGCTTGCTTAAAACAATACTGTTTATTTATAGATAAATAGACAGATAGATAGATAAATAGATAGATAGATAGATAGATAGATAGATAGATAGATAGATAGATAGATCCTCAGTAATTTTCTCCTAGCCTTTTACATATAAAGTCTTCACAAAAACCTATAAAAGAGTAGAGTGCAGGATTGTTTCCTAGTTCCTGGTCACCCAGCTATGGAACAATGAAAGCAAACAGAAGCTCAGATCTCTATTACCAGTATGTATTCCCAATAAAATGACCCTCCTATCTACCTAAGTGTCCTGCTATAACATGTAACAATTTGGTTCACACAGAATGGTGGAACTTTTTAATACTAAAGAAAAAGGCTGGATAATGCACACCAAGGCTTTGTTTTAAATGACAAAGCTACTTGTCTTTCTTTTCAATGTTTCTCCACTATATGTTTATATGTATACACACACACACAAAGCTTAAACATTAGAATTAGATTTGTGTATAATATAAGCTCACCAAACCTCAGTTGCTCTACCTACATAATGATGCAAGCATATCCCACTGGGGTCAAAAGTGTGCCATCCTTCATAGCTTTACAAGATGAATAAAGGGCTCTCGTGACTAACACAGGGACAAGCTGTCCTCATTCCTTCCCCCCACAACCTTTAAAATGTAGTGTAAATTGAAGCTGTGAAAAGGTTTGTGATATTACAACCTAGTTTGTGACCCTATGGGGAGTATTATTGACACTGGGAGAAATACTCAATATGAGCAATTTACTATAAAATGCTAAGTTAACAAGCCAAGGTAATTGTGTGCTCCCTTTGGCCCTGAAGAATCAGGGCAAATTGTATTTCACACTAATTGGTTTACAGAACTCATGTACAATAAAAACACAGATTTATTTAGCTCATTTGCAAATGTATACACATACACATATATGTACACACATATATATGTATATACACATACTTTTATTCTAATAGTTTCAGACTAATAAGTACACTAATTAGTCTACCTCTATAAAGGTTCCTTTTGGTGGTTTTAAAAACAATAATTAGTTGTTTTGGTGGAATAGCACCACTGAGCTGAATCTAATACAAAAAGAGTTAAGTATGTAAAATCTTGGAATATAAAGTTTTCAACAAAAACTGTAGTAAATGACCCTATTTTGTACCGTTTCTAACATCAAAATAAACCTGTTACTTGCATAAGTCATTTAGTTCTTCCAAGTCTTGTTACTATATAGACTAACCTTTTCTTTTTCATCTATGTGGTTCTTCGGTTTGCACAATTTCCTAAATAGTGGCTAAGTAGTCTGTTTTAATTCTTCAGTATTTGTTAACTGAGATTTCTGAACAGAATGGGTTGAACACTGCCATAGGTACTGTAATTCTGCCTGAAAACTAAACCATAAGAATACAGCTAGCAATGGAACAGTCAATTGAGAACAAATAAGCAACTCCCAGCAGCCGTTTTGTGGTTTTAAGTACATAGCAACCACCCTCGAGGCTACCTTGACCTATACTTGGCCACGCTGAAAGTCTCAGACTGGGCTTCATTTGGAACAAATAACATGAAATAGGCAAAGAAGCAATGTGACCTTTCTTACCTTTGGCAAAGAGTTTCACGGACACAATAGAACCTCGAGTTTTACTCGTTCACTTGCAGTTGCTGGTGACTACGTGTTTTACGGCAGTCATGCTAGTTTATGAGCAAGTGAAAACAGCAGACAAGCAAGCAGTCCTAGTAAAGCTCTGGAAGTGCCCTGGGCAGACTCTTAACCATAGTGCTAATCCTGCCCTAGATTTCATCAAGGAAGTTAGCAATGCTTCATTGGCAGATTAGCATGGGTGTGAAGTATATTTCTATATAAGATGAAAATCCCAAGGCTCTTAATTCTATTTTCTGTTTACCCTGCCATGTCCTATGGAAATCCTCTTGGTTTGATAAAATGCTCCAGTTAGCTTACCCTGAGTGTGATGTTTCTGGTAGCTGTCACTAAGGGCATAATTTTTGGGTGGTAGAAATTATAACTGATGATAGAAGCCTAAATTCTAGCACATTAGTTGTTAATCATTGTATAATTCCAATCTCTGGACATTTCCTCCAAATTTCAAGTTGATATAGAGTCAACAAAATGTAAAGGAAACAGCCTTTTAAAGTGGCAGCCTACATCTGTGATATTTATTTAAAGCATGCATTTAAAGACATGGAAAAAAACACACAACACACGTCTTTTAAAATATGTATTTATCTTTCAGGAGTAACAGATTTATAGCAATACTAGTGATGAGGAATTGTTATTGTTTCCACTTCTAAACAAAGAAATGAAGACTGAATCTAGAATACCAGCAAATGTTTTTAAAGTGGAATTTTGAAGGAATGCAGCTATATAAATGAAATCAAACAATTGCCTAATGTGACTTTTTATAGCAAAGTTACTAATTTGAAGGCCATGTGGACATGTTTTCTGATTTCCCAGAGTCCAAGGAGGATGATTTAGGAGACTTTGTGTTACCTGGCATTGCCTAGTATGTCACAAAGAATGCATTCATTTTTCTAGTTTTCCAGTCAGCGTTTTTGACCTAAGCGTAACTTTAATGAATGTGACAGTTCCAAAGCACTCTTGATGTAGATGACACTTTCCACGTGTACACCATGAACAGAGCACTTCCTGACCATGTCTGGCTTCCTGGGGTGTCTTGTTAAGCTATATTTTGTAGCTCTCTCCTGCAGTTTCTTCCTCCAGGAAAGAATGAAATAGTGTAGATCTAAATGGCAAAAGTCTTGTTTAGTGACAAAACTTATTTTCGAGATACATGGTAGGCCTCAAACTTTATACTATCAGCAGCTGGATGATATTGCCAAGGATCAGGCTATTTTGGCTCTCTCAACATAGGCATCCAGAGTCTGGTTATTTTCATGTGCTCTGATGCTTGCTGCTGACCCTTGAGGCCACATGCTTTCCTGTGAAGGAAAAGATGCAGGAAGAGCATGAAGGAAAGATGCAGGAAGAGCAACTGTCTTTACTCCTAAGAGAACCTAAATTATGTGCATGTGCCCATCTCCGTTCCAGTGAGTACCAGAGGCATGCCGACACTGGCTGTCTAAATAAGGAACGCATTTGTCTAAAACAAGGCTTGGGTAAGGAATGAGTGCTCTGATGACATTAGCACTTGTGTGCTGGAGACACAGCTCCACTGATAATGCATTTACCTTGCAAACACAGAGACTTGAGTTCAATCTCCAGAGCCATGACGCTGTATGCTTGTCATCTCCATGCTGGGAGGCAGAAACAGGGTTCTCGGGAACTCACTGGACATTTGACCCTAGCTGGTGGTTAGAGATCCCGCCTCAAAGGATGTAGGTGACATTCCTGAGGATGACACCTGAAGTTGTCCTATAGCTTCCACACACAAGCACATGAACTGGAACCCACATGAACATGCATATACACATGCACACATATTAAATAAAGGTATTGAGTATCTTTTACTAATAAGGTGTCAGGGGTCAATAGACTATGAACAATGTTCTCCCTAGCAAAGAACAGATATCTTAAATATTTCAGTTTCAAAACATTTGATACTGCTAGCAAACCTGACTTCACGAGTGACTCGCTTGACAGTACCATCAGCTAGATAGTGCATCTCACAGTAGGGAAGATAAGCTGATGCTGTTTTTAGTGAATATATGATCATTGGTCATTGGATTTCATGGTGCTCTTCTGCCTTGCTTCTGCATTTTCCCTTCAACTCCTTTATTAATATCCCTGGGTATAAAATGAAAATGACTCTACCTGGCTACATACATTCTCCGGGATGCTCACTCTCAGTGGTAGCATGAAAAGTAGAAAGATCAACTGGCTAAGTTTGGCACATCTTGATAAAACATACAAACCAAAGGAGAGAAAGCAAGACTTAAAAGAAAGTCATTCAGAATCAACATTTGAAATTTGAGCAACCTATTTTATCAGAATGAACAATGCGTTAAACTTTTTATACAAATTTTACTCAGCATCTACCATACCCAGACTCTTCTGCCCCCGACCAAGGCTGTCACTGTCTTCACTGTTGACAGTGATTTGGTGGAATCTAAAACTGTGCCACATATTAAATTTATACTCTTTCACAACAAAAATTAACTTTCAAATAAGTAACTTCCTCTATATCTTAAAATAATCTAATCATAACCTAACCTCCTGGGTGCCTTGGGATTTACCTCTGTCTTCATTTTTGAGAATAAAAGCTGCCAGTAGCAGCATTAAGCAAGCTTTTCAGGGAATCCCACATCACACCCTACATCCATCAGAGGAAAAGTCTCCTTTGGTCTTCTCCTGACTCTAGCCCTGACTGGTAGTGAAGCCCCAGGAAGTCTCTGAGAACCAGATCTTTGTCTCATTGCTTAACCTGCTTCCCAAACTACATCTTATTCTGATGAAGCATCATTGAGAAAGGCTGAATGAGTGCTGAAGCCATTCCTCAGCGTGATTGGTTTGTTGCAAGATTGGAATTTCCTGTATCTGTGTAGATGTTTTAGAGTTCTTCTGTGCATTCTTTTTCGCCCTTCAAGATAAAGTTTTTAAATTATTGGAGGAGGGACCTTACAACTTACTCATGGGCTGTGGGTGCAATCCAGAACTTGAAGGGAGTAAATTATTCCAATTGGCAGCAGCAATACACTTGATGCTGTGGTAACATATGCTAGTTAATTTTTGTTGTTGTTGAGTGTTTGTTTGTTCTAGACAGGGTTTCTCTGTGTAGTCCAAACTGTCCTGGAATGCTGGTCTCAAACTCAGGCTAGTCCTGGCCGGTCTCAAACTCAGAAATCTGCCTGCCTCTGCCTTCTAAATGCTGGGATTAAAGACATACACCACCACCACCCAGTGATATTAGTTAATCTCTTACCAAAGCCAGGCCTGCTGTCCAAAACTCAAACTTGCACCTAGGTAATCTTCTCACTCTTAAAATCCTCTCCATGAAGTGTTCTTGTGGTATCTGCTGATCCTGACTTCTGGCGAATTCAGTCATGTGGACAACTACAGATTACTGTTCCTTACATTCAGTGAAATAGTATGGGTGAGCTGTGTTCACCACCTTTTGTCAGGGTGAGAGTTTGAAGATTTCTCTCTGTCCCTGTCTCTATTTCCCTGTCTGTCCTCTAAATCATCTCTGACCTGATTGTAAATGCACAGAATATTTGTTGATACAATTTCTTTCTCAAATCCTAAATAAGGGATTTTAGTGTTTTACACAGAGAAAACAGGAAACTACTTATTTTGCGTTCACATTCTGTGTGTATGTGTGCATTTTAAAATGTATACATTCTAAAGACGCTTGTCCAGAAGATATAAAAAAACACACTAGATTGGGTAGGTAATATTGGAGAGTAATAATCCACAACTCCTACTCTAATTGAGCTTTATTGCTAATGAAATGACAGTGGGAGGATGGTGCCAGGTAATTATAATTAAAGGAACACAAATACCATGGAGATAAGGGAAAGAAAGATCAACCTTGGGGGTCCCATAAGCACAGCCTTGAACCAATTTTGAACACTTCGTTGTGCTGACTATGAGCGGAGTTCACACTCGATTAACTTCTGATGGTGTTCGTTTCATCTGTTTGATAGAGGTGTGGGCACAGAAACCTGGGAGGATGAACTTAGTTTCCATAGGCGGAAGCAAGTTGGTGATAGGGATCAAGCCAATCACACTCACTTGACCTCAGACACATTTTACACTCCCAGGAAGAAAGATTGAGTTAGTGAGGACATCATCAAAGGCAGACATATTCAAACTTATTAGCATAGATAATGAAGGAGTTCCGGTTATAGAAAATATGAGTCAAATATTGGTGGAAGATGGAGTTAGGGGTGACTTATGCCTTTAAAATTTGGATGAAATGTTAAATACCTTCCATTTTAATATATATTTCTTATCAAATAATTGAAATAAAAATTTTCTGACTTCTATGACTAAAAGCAAATGGTTTAGTATGCCAAGCTTAGAGATCACTATATTCAGATGAGTCTATTTAATGCCCTGTTTCCAGTTGGATGGATGCGTCAATTTATTCTGCATGTTATATAATTTTAATCTCTCACATGTCATTTTCAGATAGTGAATAATCAGTGCATGATCCTGATCAAGGCTGTTTTATTTCCAGGTCTTTGTAAAATGAAAGGGTACCCGTCCTGGATTATATAAGGGAAGAGTTGATGGATCATTTGTTTGGAATAAATTGAAGTCTTTGTTGGGCCATGCCATTGACGAGCTATTTTGACTTGCTAGTTTTGGTCACTGGTATCAGGGAAATAGAGGAAGCATCTTTCCATTGTCACTCTAGACTTGGAGTTTGAAATCGCAAGAGACCCTTCTTCTGAGCATGGGGAGCAAATGTTTGGGCATAGGAGTAGCTATACAGTCTTCAGAAAGACATGGGATTTGATATATGACTCACCCACCTATTAGTTACGTGACTGTTGTTTGTCCACCACACTAAATTTCTTTCCCTGGATGCAAAAATGAGATCAATGCTGAAACACTAATCAGATAAAAGCTTTCCCTCTTGTTTTTTCCCCTTTTGAAAACGAAAACTAATAGGATCAGTGACAATACAACCAACTCGATAAGATGGCCTGCAGATTTTGATTAAAACACAATGCCCTGTTTAAGTTGGAAAGTAGACCCTTTGTTTATTTTTAGTGGTCCAAGATTAGGAAACCATTTCCCAGGAATCACAATGCCACTGGCTTTGGGTGGGTATTTTCTTGGCAAACATTCCCTTATGAAAGCACTACAGAAGAATGTGCAGGCTACCAGGTCAGCCACATTGTAAATGACATTCTCTCAACACCCCAGTTTTTTATAGTGAGAGAATTGCAGGTTCATTCTGTAGGGGATAAAAAAGGGCAGGAAACCCTAAGCTCTAAAACTGCTAAAGTAAGTACCTCTTTCTATAGCCAGATCCTACTAACCCTGCACATTTAGGTTCCTGTAGTCTTTGTGGCAAAGCATTCTTTCTTCCCACAATAGAATACTGCTTATAAGGCAGAGGTTACACACTGTACACTCTGGGGGGGGGTTATTTTAAGGCTTCTGCTACTGTATTGGGAGCAAAGATGGCTATAAAGGGGAAGATGGGACCATAGGAGGGAGATGTAGATAAATCGGTTCATTTATGGGGTTACTGTTAGAGTAGTGGTCTGTTTCCATTTCATTTCTTCTCTCACTTTGTTTTTGGGGTTTTTGTTGTTGTTTTGTTTGGGGGGGAGTTGTTTTGGTTTTTGTTGGTTTTTATTTTTATAGAAAGAAGCTTGTAACATCATTCTCATGAATTAAACAATCGTATGTACTGTTCATGCTCTAGAAGAAAAATCTACAAGATCCCAGTTAGGAAATCAGCTTGTGGTTTACACTGGAAAGCGGCAGTGCCACACCCAGCTGCCCGGGAATGACTACTTTCCAACAATAAATCATTCTTCTGAGCTATCAGCCCTGAGATGGCTCTGTTTTTCTTCTCTACCCCAGAATGCCTTCCCCTCCTCCACTCCCTTTCTTTCTTCTTTTTTTCCTGGCTTCTTCTGCCAGGCTAACTGTTCTCTGTGCCTCAAAATGCAACTCACATCATCTGTCATTTCTTTGGCTGACATTTCCCTCCCCACTTCAGCTCTGGTCAATTCCTGGATCCCGTGGAAGAATCTCTAACTCTGCTTTTCATTGCACTTCAGATCCATGTGGAGATGTCTTTCTCTCCTGGGTAGTCCTTCTTAGCTTTTCTTGCCTACACCCCTGGCCAGGGAGGCCAAAAGATCGATGTAGGACTCCTGTTGCACCAAGCATACACCTATCCTATCTGTTGTCCTGTCATATTGGCAATGACTTGTGGTTACATCTGTCTCTTCTCAATGTATATAGACTATAAATTCCACAAAATAATTATTACTCACCATCGTACCCAATACCCAACATTTTATACATGCCCACATGCAGTTGTAATGGCTAGGCTGTTGTAATAATCATGATGACCAGGTTATAATATGGTGCCTGAAAGTGGTAGGGACTAAATACAGCTCTGGATTTTTCAGACTACTGTCCATTGGAATGACATAGAGTTATGTAATAGATACACACACATACACACACACATGCGCACACACACATTCAGCAGTAGGCACCGGGAGAGAGGAAGGAAAGAGTTTAGGGTGTGGTAAATAACCACATGTATGCTTAGGTAAAGAGCATCTCTTTTCTGGAGACTGCAAAGGATGTAAACCCCTTGGGTTAAATTCCATTACAAAATCCATAACCAAGGGAACATCATTGATTGATTTAACCTGTTCTACCTGTTAGTGAGAAGAAGCAGCTTCTATTTTGGGTCACTCATCTTCTGTTGGAAGCATGGCTGACTCATCAATCATAACTCAGACAAGAGACTTAGAGTAGCCACTGAATAGACTGTGATCCATTCTCCAAACCTGCTGGCAAAGCCCCCTGCTTGTCATCTCACTGTCAAGAATGGACATTCAATTAAGAGAGCAATTATTGATTTTCACCTTAAAATTCTCCACAGTTATTTTACAGACAAAATCTTTTTCTTCACCTTTCAGACACTTGCTATTGACAGCTGAGAACATGAAGCTGTAGCTGATAGGCTTATGTGGGAGATGGATAACAGTCAGGCCCCATGATTGTTAAGGCTTTTTTTTCCTTTCACTACAGGTTTAATGAATAAAATGTTGACCTATGCAATTGGTTTACAGTAGCCCCAAGTCCAACACTGCATCTGAAAGAAGTTACATAGAAGAAAGTCTTTAAACTCTTAGAATGGGCTTTAAATTTTGGGAAGAAATTGGAACCCATGCTACTTTCAAGGAATTTTTTTTCATGCTGAGTTTTCAGTTGTGCTTAATAAATGTTCTTTATATACTAGATATTCTTGGCTGTTGTGTTTTGAAAGAATGGCACTACTATATTCCTTATCTATTTCTTAAACTGAATTATCCTTAACTTCAAATAACAATAGACTTTATGACTTCTCATTTTTTGTTTGGGTAGGGAGTTTGTGGATTTCTTGATGCAAGGGGTCATGTATTTGTAGCAAGAAGTTGACTGGGGAAGTAGTTATTCAATTGCTTGGCTGAGAAGGAGAATCTATTTGAAGCATAGGTCACTCATGTGACAAATCACTACTGTCATCCAAGAGTCTTGTTTCCCTCCCTGGAAGCCTTTATTCAAAGATCAAGGGGACTCCTCTGATGTCTTTTATGACCCAGCTTCTAAAGCCACCAGTTGTTACTTTCACCATATTTTATTGGGTGAAACAACTACTTATGTTCATTCACATTAGGAGTGAGTAAATGATAGGAATAAGTATTGGCATTGTCTAAATAATAGTGATCGGTATTGTCTAAAGAGTGTTAATGTCTCATGCAATAAGAGCATATGTCCTATTAGATATATTGGCATAGCTGTCTTTAGAAAATAGAGCCAACCACACTGGCCAAGATTGAAATTGAAAACCATTATTCTAGGGCTAAGTAGTAAACAGTATATGACCTTGTTTCAGAAACGTTATGGGCTAACAGAAAAAGAAAAGAAAGACATGCATAGTCATTTTACAAGCTGTGACCTAAAGGTTTAAAAGCTTAGAAAAGAGAACCACTTGGAAGTGTTGAAGGTTACTAAAAGGAAGAGCTGAAATTTGCTTTGTCCTGTGTTGAAATAAAGTGGTTCCGTCTAGACCTGACCCAGTCATCAGCAATCAGAGAACTAATGTTGATGGTGACTTATAAAATGCTATGCTCCATAGTCATGAAAAGAAATAAGCAGAAAAATCCAGTTATGTCTATGGTAATAGTAGTGAAGCTGTTAACACTCAAGTACAAGGAGGAAGGATAGGATTTGGAGTCATAGGATTCTTACACAGGATGCTACACATTATTCTGTCCCAATATCCCAGCAGCATGTGGTCTTGGAAGGTGCTCAGTCTATAGGAGATGGAAGGTTGACAGAAAGCATTACTAAGATGATACAGCTTCCATGCCCTCACCCATGGTAGGCGAGACTTCCTGTGATGTTTCTGTTTTTTAATCTTCCATGCTGTCATAAATAACTTGTCAGTATTCCTGTAAGTTTGCCTAGTAAACTCACCGAGTCCCCTCGTTGCACTTGGGTGGAAATTATGTCTTTGGTCTGTCATTTGTTCCCTCCCTAAGAACACATGGCCAAATATTCCAGAAAATGTCGTGTCACAAATTGGCATCCAATTTCAGACATGATAGAGCTAAAGATGAGTTTGAGGTGGGTGGTTACATGGCCTCTCCAATGACGTGGGTTTTTATTGTAGTGACAGTTGCGCCTCCCTTGCTGTGGGTAAAAAGAGATGCGCTGAGGCTGAGGGATTCTGAATAAAAATCAGTCAGAGTGAACTGCCTGTCAGGAAATCCAATGGGACCATTTTCCTCTATGTGGTATGGAATGGTATGCTTCCTTGATGCATCTGCTAACCGACAGATTATAAAACAAATTATAATCTTTGAAAGCAACATGTATACGAATGGATTACAAGATGCCCTTGTTGGTACACACTTATAGGCTTCCTGCTGAAGAGAATGTCAGAAGAACTATCAGGAAGAAATTGGGCATGAATGGTGCATAGCAGTGTTTTGGCTGATTAAGATTATGTTTGCCAGAGAATTAACAGAAGAGAGAGGAAGCCGTTGTCTTGGTGATGTAGTCCCTGGTGAGTTATCCCTACTGTAGTGGATGTAGAGCTCCATGCCCATGCTCTGGAAGGGTAGCCCTGGCTAAGCTTAGTAGGTTAACAAACAAACAAAAGACATGATAGTGGGAGATTGTCAGGAGGGCTGGAAGACAGGAACAGGAACTGGAGGGCGGAGAGGTGCATGTGTACATAATACATTATATGCATATATGAAATTGTCCAAATAATAGATAAATTAAACATCAAAATAAGGAAGGGTTTAATTCAATAGGGACCTCAGGGCAGGTATCGGGGTTTGGTAGCTTTGGTGAGTGCTGTGGTAAGGTGTAAGGATCATTGATTTAACTGTTTGTTGATGAGGTGTCAGGTAGAAAATAAACTTGGGGCTTTATACATGCTCACTAAACATGCTACCAACTAAGTTACATGACTAGGCTGTGACTTAGGTTTTCAAGGTTTAATTTAGTTGTAGTGTCTATAAATCTTCGCAGGTAGTTTAAACTTTCTCCTGGTATTGGATATAAACCAAGATATTTTTAATGGTCTTTGAACATTATGTATGTTACTTCTTAGAAGGGGATGCATAACTATAATTTTAAAATGTTTTTAAAGGGATGGGCAGAGAGATGGTTCAAGAGATAAAGACACTAGCTGCCAAGACTGATAATTTGAGTTATATCCCAGGGACTGTGGTAAAGGGGGAAAACAGACTCTAGCAAGTTGTCCCCTGACCTTCCACTTGTGTGCTGTGATGCAACCACCCCCAAAGATAAATTAAAAGGCAATCAAATGCTTCTAATAAAAGAGATTCATTTTGAATTAGCATATATAATAATCCTAATTTTACTTTTTCCTCCAAATAAAATTATTTGAAATTGTAACTCTACTCTAATTAGTATTATATAATTTAAGTTTTTACGTTAAAAGTTTTGCTCTAGATAGTTTCACAATGAAAAAGACTTATTGCTTTCCTCAGCCGCTTTTGTCAGCCCATTCTAAATTACGCTGTGTTCTCAGAAGGGAAGGCAAATTGGAGTTCTAGAAGTCTCTGTGTGCGGGGTGGCTATGGGACCAGCTGTAATTACTTAGCCAACTGTTTGGATGAATGAAGGACCTGTGACCATTAGTAGTAGTCATAGGTCAAGTAAAGGAAGTATAACTTTATTTGCTTCATTGAAATCAGATTTATTTGGAAGAAAAGTAAGTAGGCCATGTTAGATTTTTAAAGAAGTGGGAGGAAAATGGCATGCATTACCCTTGACAACAAGGTATCAAAACAAACAAAAGAGAAATACTGGGTTTCTGTTTTGCGTCTGAATATATTCTAGCCTTTAGGCAGGGCTTTCTTTGCTGAGAATGCTCATAGTTCTGACCTAGAATTTGATGGGAGCGAATGAATAGCATGAACTATGGGCCAGGTGTATAAAATAAAGAGAAAAGCTTAAAAAAATACCTCATGGGAAGGAAAGTCGTACTTCCCATGAAGAAAATAATTTGTGTAAGCAATTCTTAAATGCAGATACATAAGATTTAAGCTCCAGGCCAGAAAGCTAGTGTAAAAATTTCAAAATTCAGGACAACTCTCCCTCTCGGAGCACTGCCTTTCTCTACAAGGGTAATTCTTTAAGTCATTGAGAGTTTTGCTACTGCCCTGACGAAAATACTACTACCTATAATGTGGTAAGATATTACTTAAGAACTGGATAAATTCTATCCTTTCTTTCCTTCTTTCCTTCTTTCTTTCTTTCTTTCTTTCTTCTTTTCTTCCTTTCTTCCTTCCTTCCTTTCTCTCTCATTAGATAGATGGTTGGAACTTGTAAAGAAGATTTTTCAAACTACTTTTTATAAATTTGAGCCATGGGAGCACATCTATGTGCGGTAGTGAGGAAGCCAGAAACCCACCTGCTGAGAACCAAGCTATGAGGGCTGAGCGAGAATTCATTGTTCCATTATGCACCCCGGGCCTGAGGAACAGAAACTCAGTTTTGATTTCGCTTGCCTTCTGTGTTTATTGCCTCACAGAAGTATGCTTATGCATGGGGGCTTTCCAATTATATAAATAAAGATACAAAGTATATCAGGAATACATTAGCTCCCTATACAGAGGGTGAAATGTTCAGTAGCAGTCATTTTAAATATAATCAGTAAATGTAAGGAGAATATTGGACTAGATACAGGTCTCTTTCTAGATTATTGCTTTGCCTCTAGGCAACTCAGTCAACCCAGGTCAAGGAAATTCAAATCTCTGTTTCTTCGCTTGTGCAGTTCTCACTCATCAATAGAGATGGATATTGTAGGTTTCCGAGAAGGTGAATGAATGCAGCATTTATAGATCATTTCTGAGCTATACAGTTCCCAACAGAGAAACAAAGCACATGGTTACTATTCTCCCACCAGCCACTGTAGGATGTTGTACTCTCCAAGGATCACCATTATACTTAGAGATAGCCTACACGCTCGAACTTATAGTTTTTGTTCAGTAACTAACTACAAAGCCATCTACATAGTCTTGCTCAGTTCTCATCAGTTTGAGCCAGGTACACATTTCCAGGCAGGCTATAAACAGGCAGGTGAGCTTTGTCTCTAGCCAAATCTTTCTACCTTATCTAGCAAAATAATTATTCCAGGAATCTTTCTCTTTAGACACCTTCATGAAGAACAGACTCTAGCTCAGTAAAAGTATTAACTTAAAAAAAAAAAGCTAAGAAAATGTGTCATTGAAACTGCAAGATATATAAGCACTAACTTTAAAGCCTTTGCTATACCAATGAAAATCACTTAGACAAGGAGTAAATATAATTCAAGGATGTTGCATTTGAAAGTGGATAGATTATTTTCTCTTTGAAAGGTACATGGTATCAAAGTTGACAGAGTCCCAAATTATTGTTCCTTCTTTGTAGGCGCATTGGCACGTCCAGCAGCAGCATCCTTTTGTACGTAGCATGATCAGCTACATTGGTTTCTTCTATATAGAGATATGATAGGCTAATCTAGATCCTACCCTTTTATCCTATCATATCTATACATATCTATACCTATTTATCTTATTGTTCAGTGACGTGGCCATGTGATTATAATCATTGCCGTAGAAATACCTGTTTTGCTCTATGTTAATTCTTGGAAGACCATCACTTCGCTGGTACATACAAACAATAACAGCAACAACAAATAAATGCCACCTGACTGGAGCTAGAAGCACCCCATTTCCTGAGTCATAGTTTGTGTTACAAATGAACTATTCATGAGATTTATTTGAAATGTTATTGTTTGAATTATTGCAAGACGTCAGTCTAAAGTGAGAACTTTGAGGGGTGTGGTGTGGTGTGTGTGTGTGTGTGTGTTGCTGAAGTAGAAATATTTTAGGGTTTCCCAGTTTAGCAATTCATCTGACATATGATTATGACTATACTATACTTCTCAAATTCAAATTACTACATATTGTCCAATGTCAGTTCTGTTGTTTAGTGGGGTCCTGGAGCTAGGACACACAGAAGCTTGCCCAAGTGAGGCATTCACTGCCCCCATTCAGCTCTATCCTCGTGTTGTTGGGGTTCTTTTTTTTGAAAGAATAATTTTGGCCTCCTCCTAAACCATTGAGAGTGTGGGAACCCAGGGTAACTGTCCAGGTAGTGGTAAGTCTATCATTTGAATTGATACGCAGACCATTTGGATCATTGGTCTTCAGCTGTCACATAGAACAGCATTAAATCTTTAGATGCTGCACAGGACAGCATAGACATTCAGCTGCCAGATCTAGAAAGTTCAAGAGATTTTCCTGTGTAGGGGAAACTTGGAAAATCTGACCTACTTTGGTGAGGCAGAGTAGAGTCGTCAACCAAACAGTGTCCACCCTTTGTACAGGGCCTTGGCAGTGGGCAAGGTGTGGGGCAGTTCTTGGCCCAGTGATTAGTGTTCCCACAATTCAGGTGGAGTTGTTGGTGGACATCACTTCTACGGAGACCGCAGGGTTGCCACTAGAAGCTGACATTTCTATCTATTATCAGAAACCTTTTCATTAAACAATTTAAATGTTATACTTAGCAGATCTCTGAATTGTTTCAGGATCATTTTCTATCAAGTATATATAAATACACCTGATTTTAAGCAAACTTTAATTATATTTAGTTACTTGTTTTAGGTTTCAGCTTGAAAACGCATAAGGAGGCTAAATAGGGCTTGTCACAGTAGATGGATTCCATTTGTACTGGGCATGACTGTGACCACAGTTCTAGGCACCGTAAAGAATCTGACCACTTATAAGGTAACTGTGCATTAACTTGCATGTCTTAATTGTCTTTAACAGCTTGCGACAAGTTAGTAGCTCTTACAGGATTAGGATTGTACAGCTTTATCCCTGTTAGATTTGAGCCTTACAATTTTGAGTTGAAGTTTTAACTGAAATTCTTTTAGCATCAAAATAAAACTCTAAACCATAAAAAAAGAAGAATAATTTTGGCCTAAGTCATTTCAAATCAACAAAAGTCAGCAGGGGTTTTCTGAGTGCTATTTCTCATCTTCTACCCTTTGAAGTCTAACGAATTCCAGTCATTGCAGGTGTGGTAGCATGTGCCCCTATTCTCAGATGTTGAGAAGAAAAGACAGGAGGAGACACACAATTCTGAGAAAAGTAGAAGTCTGATCAAAAATATTTCTGACACCCTGTCAAAGTGCAATGGCTAAATAACTTGATAAATCTATGCTGATCAACAAACTGCCTTCCAAATTGCTTGCACTAGTATATACTGCTCTTTAAACTCTTTTTTCTTGTTATCATCATGAAGTCTCCTGAGGTTGCATAGTGATTCCCCCATTATCTGTGGATTCCATGTCCAAGGGTCCAATGCACTACAAATCAAAAATATTTATTTATAATAAAAACCTTTCTGTGCTGAACATACACAGACTCTTTTTTCTTGTCATTATTCTCTAATCAATATCATGTAACAACATTTTACATAGTATCTATATTGTATTAGATAATACAAGCTATGAAGATATGATTTAAGGTATATAAGAAATATATAAATACACCATAATTAAAGCACTGAACCCACTTAAATGAGATACCCAAACATCTGTTCATTTTTATATCCATAGGGGTTCTGGAAGCAATCTTCCATGAATACCAGCAGTTGTGTATATGCTTTGATTTTGATGGAGCAAGTCTATGCTATCAACTGAGTTGTTTTTATGTAGAACTAAATCAAATTCATCCAGAAGGAAGATTGCAAAAATGCAGCAAAAGAGAACAAGAAGGAGAAAATGAGATAGATAAAATGGAGTGGAGATGTCTAATAATACTAGGAATTGGCTCCACTCTTAATCACTTAAGTGCAGGAATTATTTCACTATTGGCTAACTATGCTTTATTAATTTATATCATCACCAGAGATAACTGTTCTTGTTCTACTATGAGAGGGCTTTGGGGTAATAGGAGTAGGAGTCAGGGGTCTTCCCAACTTGTCTCTGTCCTCTGGGCTGTATTATTAAAGTGCAAGGCACAGAAATCCACTGACCCTCATTATTCAGTCCCATCTGGCCCTTACTCTCTGCCCCCCTCAGCTCTGACCATGCCAGTGTAAGGATTTGGGTCTTTTATTATGATTTTCAGGGGCAAGAAGCTTTTAATTAAGAGTTGCACATTTCTCTAGAGTATCAGAATATGTGTACTACATAAAGAATAATCAAAACAAATCAAATAATTGTGTTCTGTACAAATGGAAATTTGAGAAGAAACCCTCTTAGAAAATGCCAAGCCAAAAAGTTGCATCTGATTACAAGAATGTCAGGAAAACATTAACCTTTGTTGTGTTGGGCTGGGTTGAGAACTGGTAGGACACGCGTCTTCCATCTCAGCATGAGAATTGGATTAAAGTCACTACAGTTTTGTATTAGATAGCCAAGGAGAAAACACCATCCATACTGAATCTTACTTCCATCTGGATTTTTTGTATTCTGATTAGTTTACTCGAAACTAGCTTCTCTTTGTAACTGAATGCTCACCTAGCTTGTCCGTTATCTTTTATCGGGCTCTTCTGTAGTCAGGTGCATGCTTGGAACACATGGCCATTCCTACTCCTCAGTTTCCCAGAATCCACTTTTTAACACATAGTGTTCTTAAGGTACATGAAACCACAGGAGGCCACTGATATGAATATTCATGACAGGATCTTTACTAATCTGTAAGCTTGGCCATTTACAACATCCATGGACCCATGTGCTCCATGCCATTGGCAGTTCACTTTTTATCACATGCACTTTCCATGGTGCAAGCAGTAGAAATGGGATGATTGTCCTAGAGGTTATGGTATGAAAAGCTCAGGGGGGGACCCAACTACTTAAATTCGCTTTATAAGGAAAATATCTAGTAAATATCCAATTCACACATTAAGTAAAAAAGTTTCTAGAAAAGTCAATAGGACTATCAGCAGTTTGAGGGTGTTCATGTGTTAGAAATGTTTTTTTTGAATGGCTAAGATCAAAAACACTGATGACAACTTAAGCTGGAGAGGTTGTGGGGAAAAGGGAACACTTCTGCATTGCTGGTGGGAATGCAGGCTGGCACAGCCCCTTTGGATGTCAGTGTGGCGATTTCTCAGAAAATTAGGAAACAGCCTTCCTCAAGACCCAGAAATACTACTTTTGGGTATATATCCAAAGGATGCTCAATCATGCCACAAGGACATGTGTTCAACTATGTTCATAACAGCATTGTTTGTCATAGCCAGAACCTGGAAACAACCTAAATGCCCCTTGACTGAAGAATGGATAAGGAAAATGTGGTACATTTACACAATGGAGTACACAGCAGAAAAAAATAATGACACCTTGAAGTTTGCAGGCAAATGGATGAATCTACAAAACATCATATTGAGTGAGGTAACCCAGACCCAGAAAGACAATTATCATATATATTCACCCTTAAGTGATCTTTAAACATAAAACAAAGAAAACCAGCTTACGAATCACAATCCCAGAGAACCTAGACAACAATGAGGACCCTAAGAGAGACACACATGGATCTAATCTACATGGGAAATAGGAAAAGACAAGATCACCTGAGTAAATTGGGAGCATGGGGACCATGGGAAAGGGTTGAAGGGGAGGCGAGAGGCAGGGAGGGGAGCAGAGAAAATGTAGCACTCAATAAAATCAATTTAAAAAAAGAAATATTTTGTTTCTCAGAGTTTGATTTTTAAAAGCAAGTGATCCAGTAGACTCCCCAGGTGGCTTTACCATAATTAGTTTAGTCTTCAGCTTTTTAGATTCAAGAAATCAATATTATCTGTTAGTAAGACTCATGAAGTCAGATTCCTGGTACCCAAACGCACAAAAAAACCAATGTCAACACATATATAACCCTTCTGTAATAACAAATAGTTACCATTTACAAAGAGCCCACCTTAAAAACAATTATAATGGAAAATCTCTTTGCCTACTGGGATTGTATGTGTCAGCCAAAACAAGCAAACTAACAAACTAAACTAAACAACATAGATTTGGCGCCAGACAATACTGGGTTTTCAGCTTCCTAACCACACCCTAAAACCTGAGGTTTGGCTTATCTATAACACAAGGGTGACAGCATCAGCTCTTAAGACTGATCTGGTATGTGTTGAGCCCGAGCACAGTATCTGAGACATACAAAGTTCACCATTAAACCCCTGTCGTTGATAGCTAGTTCCCTTCCTACTCTTGTTCTGCCTACTCATTAACAGCAATATATCAAATAGCTCCTATTAGCTCCAACTCAAAGCCCAGTTCTTTCCAAGCATCAGCCTGCCTGCTGGGGTGGTGCTGACCAAACTGCACAGCTCACAGTAGAGGAAATCGTGCAAGAAAAATGAAATTCTAATCAGAAAGCAGTCAGTTGCAATTACTATGTAGAGAAAATCAACCTGATACTGCTTATGGCTCCTAGCTCTTACTGCCTGCTACATCCATCTCTCTGTAGAGTGAACCCTGCCATACTTACCCAGTAAATCACTTAATATATTCAGAATGACTTTCCCAATCACTTTCCTTGTCTCTGCTTGTTTTCATATAAGGTACGACAAGAAGGCTCTGAACATTAATCGCACTGGACTTGTTAGAAAGATGCTATCCCAACCTAATCAGAGGCCTGGCAAATTAGAAACCACACTGAAACCAGATTCTGAGATGATTCAAATGAGGATGCTGAAGGTTCACCCTAGGGTATACTTTGGTCTCTCTTAGGGAAACAGTTCATCCATTATATGAAGTCATGAACAAGTATCCATCCAGCAGGATGAACTTATCTCAACTAAACTTACTTCCAAGCTTCACTGCTTTATATAAAATATCCTTTTTTTCTTTCTCTATCACTACACAAAACCCCAAAACATTGTTATGTAAAAGACACTAAATAAGACTTCTCATTTCTCTCCAAGTCTTTGTTTAAAAATACCCGTCGCTCCAATTCTGAATCTTGGCAAGTAGCCTCATTTACACTTAAGGGAAAAGATAGATTGGTATCCTCTTCAAATCACTTCTAGAGTTCACTTTGCCTACGCCAGTATTTGTTTTCCATCTCCTTGAGTTGGAATTTCATCTCCAGTCCAGCTCCTTGAAGTCTTTTGTTTTTCCTTATTTTTTTTTACTTGATTTCTCCATCAGTCCTGTTGATGTAATTCCAATGCCGGCAGACACAGGCTGCCTGAGGGAACATGACATTGCTCTTGGAAGATCTGAGTCTTCTAGTGTTTCTAAAGGAAAGTGGAGTCCTTCTGGGTTTGCAGCCACTTAGAAGTGCATACTCAATTACTTGTCAAATCCATGCAGATGCTACAGTTATCGATAATCCACGGTCCATAAGGAGTTTGATCTTCATAAAGAAATGTTTTTGTCAAGACTAACTTCAAAGCTTTGGAACCACATATTGGACCTCTTCACAGAGACCGCTTCTCTATAGTCTGCCAAGCTTCCACTTACGTGTTTCTTTGTATGAATAATTAGAACAGATAAAATACCAATACACAGATACAGTGATCTTTGTATTCACTATTAAACCAAAATGTTTACCTCCATTTAAAGAAATCTGAGGTGCTTGTTGTTCTTCAGATTTGTAGAACAACAAACCTTGTATCGTATGCATCTGATGAATCTTGATCTTACATATTTAGGATTCATACACTTAAATGGATAAGACAGGATAAAAAGAAAAGGAATTTCTTTAGCATTTGCATGAAAGTTTTCTCCAAAAAGTTTTTTTCTTTTTCAGATTCTTAATCAGATCTCTTACTATTACAATAACTACTAATAGATGCAGTTCCCACTCATCTAACTAAGGCTTGCTGGTTACAGAGCTAAAAACACACATTGTACCTTAAAGACCCAAACCAGTAATGAAATGGCATGCTGTAATGCAGGTTGTGTGGATTCTGTTCCACTGCTTCATCACTAAGTAGCTTGTGTAACAACAATGAGGTGGCAAACTTAAATTTCATTCATCCCTATTTAAGAAGCCCAGTTAGGGGTCATGGGTTTACTTTACAGGTCTCAGGCTTTCTTTAAGCAATACTACTTGATGATAAAGACTTTTGTTCTTCATGTTGTCAGACACGGTAAAAAGAAAGCATTTTCAGCTCCACAGATTTCTCCAAGGGAGGCTGTGAGTTAGTGATGCTGCACAGAACCTTAGTTCGTCTACCAGTAAAAGAGTACTTTAAAAGAAATCATTAAAATTCCCAAGAGAGTTAGAGGTAGTTTTGGTCAATGGGACACCTCAACTGAAATGGGGCTTAGTAGTCATAAATGTGTTTTCCTTACAAAAAGTTTGTGGAGCTACAGAGGGAGGAACTAAAAATGTGTAGGGAGGAACTGAAAATGTGGGGCTGAGGGAGCATCTTTTATGTTGCTCAGGGCTGGAGGTGCTCAATAAGTCTTTCTGTGCACTGAGCAAATAGCTCAATAAGAACTAGATGAGGCTTCTTTTAGTGACAGATAATACTTTTTCTCTCTTGTTGTATCTGTTCCCTTACATTGATTATTGATATCATTCACTTGATATTTGGCCTACTAATATTCAAACTAAGTAAAGCCTACTTTTTGGATATAAGAATCCTAATGTCTCTACTGAATATAAAATTAAAAATACTTTTATCTGACCTAAAGTTCTCTCTCAATACCCACAGTTCATTCCAGTTTATACCACAGTTTATTCCAGATACCAAAATCCTAAGACATTCAGGTCCCTTATATAAGTACTCTGTGTAACTTGTGTAACTACTCTGTACCATCCTGTATAGTTTAGATAATTTCTAAAATCCTTATGATACCCAACACAATATAAATGCTATTAAATTGTTATATAGTTGAGACAATATATGATTTCAGTGATAATAATGAAAGAGTCCATGTGTTCCCTTCAAGCAGAATCACTTTCAGAATAGTTTTGATCTGCAGTTGACTGAGTTCATGAACGTGGAACAAACATAGAGGAATGACTATGTATGATAAGTTCCGCAGAAGTATAACCCCAAAATTATTTGGACTAGCTGTAACTTCCACATTCCTTTGATAACATTCTTTGCTTATGAGAATCGATTTTGCCCACTAATGTTCTGAGACCTCCAAGATCTAGATGTTTTTCTTGTTTTTTGGTTAAGTCACTTCTACTAGATTCTTCTGTCCCCCCAAAAAAGAAGTGAACAAGGTGCTTTATAAGGCTTTCTTCTCCCTTCTGATTACTGTAGTTTTGTTGATGTTAATCCCCATCATAGAAATGTCTTATTTGCCCTCCAAATCTTCACTCCTTGCTAGAAATCAACCAAATTACAATTTCTAGGAACATTAAAAAGCCCATATTTTAGCCATATCTTCTTATCTACCAACTCTTTCACAATGTAACAATTATGTCAAATACTGAATGCCTAGGTTTCTAAGGCTGATATTCTACTTGAGGACCATGCGGGCTTTAAGTCTGGCTATGTCCAGACTGAAATGTATTATAATTTTCTCACAGAGGACTCTGTCAGCAACAAGAAATTTTACAGCTTCTCTTGACCTTTTCATAGTCACTGACCTAGTAGAAAATAACTTACTATGACTTGAGCCATGTTCCAAATTTCGGATGTTTAGAGTGGAGTTGAATTTTTATTTTTACCTCGGTCGCTGGTCTACAGAGCTCTTTTAGGCATTGTGTCTCTTGGCATTCTCGTATTTGACCTTATGTTCCTCTCAAAATCTTACAAAGAAAATTATGTTCAGAAAATGTTACCTGGAGTTACAAGTGTTGAACGTTTGCAGCTTCTTATGTCTTCTATATATTAAACATCTATATGAAGTATAGCTGGCAAAGATCTTCTCCCTTCTGGAGATATTTGTTCACTCTGCTGGCAGTTTTCTCTGCTGTACAGAAGCTCTGAATTTTCATATAATAACATTTACTGATTCTTGTAACGATTTCTCATGCTGTTGGAGTTCCATTAAGTAAGTTCTTACTTATATCTACATCTCAAAGTGTTTTACTTGAGTAGTTTGAGGTTTTTAATTAAGCTCTTTGATCTAGTTTGAACTGACTTGCTCCAGGTAAGAGGTGTGGGCATTGCAGGATATTTGTTTAACTATGTATAGATGTGTTATGTTTGTTTAACTATGTAAAGATGTGTTATGTTTGTTTAATTATGTAAAGATGTGTTATGTGTGTTTAACTATAAAGATGTGTATGTGTGTTTAATTATGTAAAGATGTGTTGCTGCTTCACCTTGCCTGCCTAAGGCACCTAGTTGACCTAATAATTAGCTGAACAGCCAATAACGAGGGAGGAGGTAGAGGCAGAACTTCCAGGCAGGGAGAGTAAGTAGTAGTAGGAATTTAGACTCAAGAAAGAAAGAAAAGATTACAGGGAGACACCAGGGGTTCGTCAGACAGACATGGAGGAAGCAAGAAAGGAGGACATATAGAATGAAAGAAACATAAAAAGCCCCACGGCAAACCTATAGATGAATAGAAACAGGTTAAAATTAAGCTAAAAGAGCTACTGGGACAAGCCTAAGTTAATGCCAAGCATTCATAATTAACAAATCTCCATGCCTTTATTTGGGTGCTAGTTGGCGGCCCAAAGAAAATTTCAACTACCTGTGGGTCTACTCTCATTCTTCTGCTGATGGCTATCAATCAGTTTTGCCAGCACAGTCTGTTGAATGGGCTCCATTATATCCAGTGTATTTTAGATACCTTTGTTAAAAATTTGTTGTTCATAACTGTATGGATTTACTTTTGGGTTATCTCTCATATCCCACTTGTCTACTGTTGGTGGGTTTGCAAACTGATGCAGCCAGTATGAACTCTTTCTTTTCTTAAAAACTTGAAATGAAAAGTGCCGTATAAGAGAGTTGTGCCATTCGTGGCTTATCCCCAAAGGACTTACATCTGACCACAGAAGTGTGTGCACTTCCATGTTTATCACTGCTATCTTTGCCACTGTCCCTCTATAGTATAGTTTGAGGCCAGCCATTGTGGTATCTCGAGCAGTATTCTCTCTGCTTAGGTTTACTTTGACCCTCTCTCTGTTCTTTTGAATTTTTAGATTTTCCCCACATTTCATGAAGTGTATTATTGGAATTCTGATGGTGTTGCATTAAATCTATAAATTACTTTTGGTAGTATAGCCATTTCCACAATATGAATTGTGCAAATCCATGGTCATGACATAAAACCGGGAAGTGGACCAGTGAATTAGACATAGCTTTCAAAAGAAGGAACACATATGCCCAATAAACATTTTTAAAGTGTTCAATATCTTTGACCATCAGGAAAATTAAAACTTACTTGAAATTCCGTTTTACCCCAGCTAGAACTGCTGTCACATAAAACAAGACAGCAAATGCTATAAAGACATAGGGAAAACAGAGGAAGCCCTGTTCACTGTTGGTGGGTGTGTAAACTGAGGCAGACAGTATAGAAATCACTGCAGTGATTTCTTTAAAACTGAAACTGAAAGTTCCATATAATAGAGCCGTACCACTCCTAGCTTACACCAGTGGACTTTATATAGGACCACAGACACACTTGCACGTCCATGCTTCTCACAGGCCTAGTCACAATAGCAAGGAAATGGGCTCAGTCTCACAGCCATAAACAGATACTGAAAATCTGGTGCATGTACACAGTGGAATTTTATGCAGCTGGGCAATAAATCGAAATGGTAAAATTTCCAGGAGATGGTGTAGATCTGGAAGATATAACATCAAGAAAGATGACTCCAACTTAAGAAGACAACATCACATATTCTCTCTTATATGCGGACCTACCTTATAGTGCAGACGTTTGTGTATATAATTGGTTATGAATGTTGATAAAGTCTAAAAAAAATAGAAGGGAGACCAAAAGCAAGTACAAATAAGTTCTCAGACCTGGTGGGAAGAGGACATAAGGCCATGTGACATGAAAGCAGAAGGGAGGCTGGAGGTCCCACAAGGGAGGGAGAGGATATGTGTGGAGAATCTACTAACGTGTGGTATCTCAAAATGCCATCATGATACCCAGGATCTTACATAGTGATTTTTTTAAATGAATAAAAGAAAATCATAGAGGAGGTAGCTTATAAATAATAGAGTCTTTTCCTCCTCAAAATTCTGAAGGTCAGGAAATCCAAGACTAACAAACCGAGTCAGAGTCTGGTGAAAGCCCACTTCCTGGTTCACGGATGATGTCTTCATCTTGTCATGGGGAAGGGTCAGAGGAGGTCTCTGAGTCCTCTGCTAAAGGGCCCTGAGGCACAATTCCTTGCCTTCATGACCCAATCAATTACTAAAGAGTCTACCTCCTAAGACATTCTCATTCAAGACTAAATTTCAACAAGTGGATCAAGAGCTGACCCAGACATTCAGTGTGTAGGGGGAGATACCTTATCTGTTGTGCACCAAGATGGAGATGAAGGATAAGGATGATGATGTTAACAAGTCTCTATTTGATGCTAAGGTATCACACAGGTAGACACTCCCTCAGTCTACACAAACCTCTTCATTCCAGAGCCATAGCTGGAATCCTGGTCCCTTGGTTGCCCAACCTGATACCATTTCCTTAACATCTGTCCAACTAGAAACTCTTCTCCATCTCACTCCAAGCCCTGAAAATGCTCAGCAGTTTCAGCAAATAGAGTTCCGGATCAGATTTTTCAGGAAGTTTCTGGATCGTATGTTCCCTCTGTGCCTTACTCTCTCAGTTTGTCTTAGAGGCATAAAAATGTCAGTGGAAAATACCCATGTGCCCTGGAGACCTCTGTGTACAGTGAAAGGATGAAGCTCAACTGGAATGGAATATCCCAAAGAGCAATCCAGCCAAGGGTTTATTGTTCACTCTCTTCTTCTTGTACTAACTCTTTCACAAGCCAGCTGAGGCCACGCAGGCTTGGAAGGGCAGCTGTGTTGTGGTGGTTGTCATTTTGATGATGAGGTGAGTAATTTCTCAGCACCACATGAAATACCAAGGTCAGAGTGGTCGGTTGGAGCAGAATATGGCAAGCAAGAGTGAGTCACAGGATGGATGGGTGCTCCTGTGGCTGCTCTTCCCTGTGATTGTGCATAGGAGAGCCCTGCTTGACTGCTCTTTCTGGAGGGGGAAAGCCTTCAGAAGCTTGTTTTTTCTACAAAGCCATCATTATTAGTTTGCTCCCTACAGGCACTTTTTTTTTCTTTTTGGTAAAATGTGAACACTCTAAGATGAAGAAATCTATCTCTATTTCTGGGCAGAGTTTTCAGTTTCTTTTTTCCTTTCTAGGATGAGAGACCCATGTGCCTGTTCCTAAAAAGTATTTGAATGAACAAATAAAATAAAATAGTGATACTATGGGTTGGAGAGAGAAAGCAACAGAGAGAGGTTCCATCCAAGAATTCTTTTCCCCACCCTTTATGTGGCACCTTTACATGACCTCTCACACTGACCAATTGGAATAAAATACGAACCACAAATATAATTGTGGCCCTTTCAGAAGCCACATTAAAAGTGACTATTCAGGTAAAGTTAATTTTTAGAATATAATTTGGACAGTATATCCAAAATATTATGTCAGTATGTTTCAATATGAAATCATTGGCAAGTTATTTTGCAGGAATGTTTTTATATCTCATGTTGTGCCCAAGGTGCACTCCAGTGCATATAACCCGCATTGCTGTATTTCATGGTTTTCATATTAGACAACATTTTATAGAATAAAAGGAGATTCATTAGTGGCCTTAGAAGTCACTGCTGGTCTGTCCTCTAACTTTATTTTTAGCTTCTTATATCCTATGTCATCATTGCGGCCCTACCAGTTAATTCTTGAGTATAGAACTTTCATCTTCCTATGTGTACAGTGGTCTTTGCCTCCTTTCACTCTTACCCCATTTCAAAGTATATCTTTTATGAATCATATGAAAAGGGTTATAATGGATTTTGCTTTGGGTTTAACCCCAACTTCACTTTTAGATAAGCAGGGGTTTGTTGTGCTTCATTTTGTTTTATTTTGTGTGTGGGGGGGGAGAGGGTGGTTTTTGTTTTTGTCTTTTCGAGACGGGGTTTCTCTGTAGCTTTGGAGCCTGTCCTGGAACAAGCTCTTGTAGACCAAGCTGGCCTCAAACTTACAGAGATCTGCCTGTCTCTGCCTCCTGGGTACTGGGATTAAAGGCGTGCGCCACCACTGCCCGGCGCAATTTGGTTTCTTTAGACTCTACTCTGAATGCAAAACAAACTAAAAATAATGAAAACATATACAGTATCATGGTTCTTGGCACATAATGTTTAGAATTCTCCCCTCTCCCTGTTGCTTTCCAAGACTCTTTATGAGGAGCAGGTACAGTGCCATCTGCCAGCAGTACCCCGGGGGCAACTCTTCCGTGGTTTCTAAGGTGATTTAAGCAAACATCTTGTTCTTATGCTATGATTTTTTGACCTTTTATCTTAAAGCCACATTTGCTAGCTTTTGTCTATTACTTACTTCTTAGCTGCCATTATCACCCACGTCTCTTCTTGCCTACTGCCAAAAGCTATCGGCAAAACAAGCAGCCACTGGTTCCTGGAAGTGCATGATTCTGGTACCAAGTGAGCGGCACTGGGGCCCTTCCGCTGGGGCGGAGAACTGACATGTTACTCCTGAAAGCTATGCCCAACTCAGGGTGACTGCGCAGCAGCTTTGTCCCCTGCTGGAACAGTTTCCTAGGCAACACATACACACTGCCAATGAAAGCAATTGAAGGAAGAAAAGGGAAAACCTGCTTCATTTCCAGTTTGTGATACTTTGGAAGTGTTAAAAATCCTGAAGATAAATGAACAGCTGAGCATATGTTTTATTACTTCATGTCATGTTGATTGTGGCCACTGTCATAACTCTAATAGAATTATGAGTGAGTTATTAGCAACAGTCTTATGTGAGAGAAACTGGTTGTTTCTAGTGGGGTAAAACTGACAGGTTGTTGAAAAACAGTTTTTCCTGTCATTCTAGATATTTAATTCTATTTTGAGGTATATTGGGTTTTATAAACAGTATTTTAAATTTCTTATCCTAATTGCATGTTATTAATAAATAAATATAAAACTTGCTAAGTCACTCTGCTTGTTCTAGTAGCTTCCATATAAATTCATTGGGGAGTTTCTATACTTGTAATCAAGTCCCATACCCAAAATGAGAACTTAGCTCTCTATTTCCGTAACACTGCTATGTTTCTACGTTTACCTATAGGACTTCTGCTCTCTTATTGAATAGACTAGAAATAGTAGACAGCCTTGATCTCCCACATCCCTCCATAATTAGGATATTCCCTATCGTCTGTAGAGATATTCTTCTATTCTGGCTTATTGGAGGCTATTCCTAGGGAGCCAGTCTTCCCTGTTACTCTGTGTGTTTATTTCACAGGGTGTGCTGCGAGGTCAGCAGTTTCTGTGTGCAGGTGTCTTCCTCTACCACTCAACATCTTATTTTAAAAGACAGGGTCCCTCGGCGAGCCTGAAGCTCACTTATCTAGCTAGACTGGCCAGCGAGGAAGCCCCCTGAGATCCCCCTGCCTTTGCCTCCTCAGCACTGCCCAGCTTTTTAATATGGGTTATAGAGAGTGAACTCATGCTCGTACACCAAGCACCCCATCAACTGAGCCGACAACATACCACTTCCTATTTCAATAGTTTTGACATTAAAGATTTGAAGATTCACCTAAAATTCCAATTTATGGCTCCTGGTTGTAAATAATTGAACAATACAATGAGATGTGGCTGCTTTGCATATGGCTGGAGCCAAGTAGCTATCGCTTTCATTCAAGGGGACTGAAGAGAACCACACTCACCAAGTGCCACATCTGCCTCCTTCCTTGTTATTTACACCCTGCCTGCTTCATTTATTTATATTTCCCTCCTGGCTTCTAGAAAACTTGATTTTGCTTCCATCAGCACTGTGGTAGAGCCCTTGACCCCTAAAGGTGGAGAAGCTTCTGTAAGGAATGCTCGCCTGCACAACTCACTAATGAAAGTCTGTTATTTGCAGCTGTACTGACATCGCGACATTGCTGAGCACTAAGCAGCCAACCGTATTGCTTACCAGGCTCCAGGATGTCTCATTAGGAGAGAAGCTCTTTTTGTTCAGACTCGGCCTTCAGGCCAAAGACACACATTCTTCTGCTCTGCAAGAAATGGGAAGTGGGAGAATGATGAGGGCTGGTAGGTGTCTAAAGCTGTCTGTGGTTTTCTAAAGATGGAAAATGGTTGCTTTGAAGCAGCAGGGACCCTAGGCCAGTAGCACTAAGCTATTTTTTCCTCTTTGAAGTTTTTTTTCAAGTCATTGTTCTACATTCTTATGTCCCCAGTTTCATGAATTGTGTACAACACTGATCAGAAATGGCTTAAAGATTGATCTCATGGTAGAGACTTACAGTCTCCCCAGAACACTTGCCCTTGACTAAGCGGAATAAGAGGCCTGTAACCAAACCAACTGACTCCTTCAGTTAGGTTTTGGAGACCCACCTTCATAGTCCCAATGATTTCTTGTTCATAAGTTGTAATTACTGGAAGAGGAAGGTGTTATCTATTCATACAAAACCACCAGCCTTGATACACATACCAAAAGGATTAATGAAAACTGGCATGTAGCTTTTCCTCATTAAGTTTAGGGTTGCCAGCTAAGTAGCATAGCTGGGAAGAGCACAATGATGGGTCTAATAGAGGGACTTGAGTCTGGGTGCTGCTCTTTATGACTTTCATGCCTGGGATAATCTATTTAAAATTTTGACTCAATGTTTACATCCATCCATGAGATAGCATTAGTACTTCATTCAACATAAATATAAATAAATATTCAGTAGCATGAAAAACCACATATCTCTAATTTTTATGGACCAGAGAACCTTCTAGGGCATATTGGCATACTTTTGCCTCATAAGCCAAATGTGTGTACTGTCTGGTTTTGAATTCTTGATCTTATATCTTAACTCTGGAGCATAAGGCACTTTCTTAAAACAGTTTTTGGCTCTTCTTCCTTATCTATCAGATGAGGGCAATGATAACACGCCATTATAGGATCTGACACAAAATCCCAATGACAATAACAGTAAAAAATAAAAAGCAAGTATTTATCAATGCTTTCTATTAATAAACTATATTTTATACAAATTTAATTTTAATGGGTTTATTACCTCTTTATATATTAATTTATTTAAACCACACAGTCATCATTTATATTCTCATTTTATAGATGAAGGAATTAAGACATAAAATCAAAACACTTCAGAGCCTAGAGTTGTTGTGGTTACCATTAATAAATTGAATATCTTTCTGATTTACTATAATTAGATTTAAATAATTCATTTTAAGTTCCTTCTAATTCCCTTGTACTAAGACACCTTCTCCAGATCTCTGTTGGTGGACATTTGCTGCTTATCATAAGGTGTATGTGAAATGGAAGTCTGGAAACCATTCACATTTCACCTAAGACATTGTTTGCCTCTTTGTGTTAGCTCCGAAATGAATTTCATAGCCTTTTGTTCTCTTGACAGGTGTATATGAGCAGCAGAGAGAAGGAGGCTCTCAGGTGACTCTAGAGACTTAGTATAAAATTTTTGGAGTGTGCACTGATGGGCAAAAGGGCATGTTACTGAAACTAAGGAAAGTGAATATTGTCAACCTGTTCAATCTAAATCCATTTGTGTGCAGACACTACCTGGGAAGAAATGTTTAAGTGACAGCACACTGGGCTGGAATTTTTGACGGAGACTGACATCCACGGTGGAGACATTGTTTGATCCTCAGAGACACTGCTGTTCCTACTCTCTGGCTCATTTTCTCCTCTGTCAGGTCTGTGGTCAGACACTGTATTGTCAGGGAGACCTGCCTTCTGCAGGTTATTCTGAGGGCTTTCTCTACCCACCCCCAACATGTCATAGGCCCTCTCCTTGCCTCGTTTTCCTCCACCGAGCTTTCTCCAGCCTGCTGATTGCACATTTCTGTTATTCACTATTTAATTCCGCCACCAAAATGGAGCTTCCTTGCGCTGGCTTGATAAGGGTTTATTGCTAAATATTCAAACATTTGGTAAGCTGTTAGGTTAGGCCAAGTGGAATATTTGGCCTAACTACAGGAAACATCATATCCCAAAAATAAGTCCTTCTTTTCCCCCAAAGAGATGGCTTACTTACGCCAGTGATTAGTTCCCATTAAATGGAGCATCATGGGAAAATAGACTTTGGTTTCATTTACTGTTCTATAGAAAGGTGACTTTTACAGCATAGTTTGCAGATATTTGTTGGAATTGTAAATGGGTGTATAAGGAAATAATTGAATGAGGAACAAGCAGGAGTCACTTAGTACCCTCACATGAGGATAAACTCATCAGCTCTACTTTTCTGGTGCACTGACTGAGTTACCCACCACTGGGGTGGAAGATCTTATTTGGTAAATGAGCTTCACCAGGCCCTCGCGGGAAAGTGACTCATGGAAATTAGACATCAAGACTGGAGGCTGGAGTTCCCTAGCTGCCTCTTCTAATCATTGGCTTGAACCAGTGATGTATGAAAAAGGAGCCCAACTATGTAAACAGAAGCCTAGAAAGAAAATATATATTGCATGTGATGGGGGGTTGGGTAAATGTTTTGGCTTGAGTTCACTTGCAATTCACAATTTCAGACTTGTATATTAATAAGTCGCCTTAAACTAGAGTGATGCCTAACTTTTTACCCTGATTTTCCATAATTACATTACATGAAATTTGCCATACATTATTGGTGATAGCTAAGAACGGAATAACCTGGTGTCATGAAATCTAAGATTTCTTTAAGGTACCTCTCCTCCTAGAGGAAAACTGGCATTCAGAAGTAAAATATAGGCCAGAGTTAGGCATACCTAAAATATGACCAAGCCTGTACTTTGGTTATTTTTCTGCTTTTCTTCCTCAGAAATTCCTCACTGGCTTCTTCAATGCTTTTTGGTGTGCCAGCCCTGTTTCCAGCTGTGTCTTTTCCTATGTGTCAACCCTGATTTCTCATTTAATCAATTGTCTGCTGGGTGGACCTACATTACATGCAGTGTTATTTTTATCCAGTTGGAAAGACCCAATCAGAAAATATGTCTTTCTGTTCTGTATGTTTAAGGAAATTAGAACCATCTGACCATACATAGCACAAAACCTCTACCCAGGAAAATAATCTTATACTGCTTAACATAGATCTGTTAGCTATGCAGTAAATGGTCCACCAATAAATATTTACCAGCAGGAGCCAGTGGCTTTAGTTTGACTGTCCTCTATCCTCTGTCCCTGTAAAAAGAGAGATCCCTGAATAACATTAGAATCTTGTGAGGAAGGATAGAGACATGCTGACTAGACTAGAAATAACTAAATAAAACAGTATTTGTATCCTAAGTCCCCGGATGTGGATACTAGGAACGCGAGATATTTGTTATCGCTAGGCAGTGGTGGTGCACACCTTTAATCCCAGTACTTGGAGGCAGAGGCAGGTGAATTTCTATGAGTTCGAGGCCAGCCTGCTCTATAGAGTGAGTTCCAGGACAGCTAGGGCTGTTACACAGAGAAACCCTGTCTCAAAAAACAAACAAACAAACAAAAAACAGGTGTTTGTTCTCTTGACCAAGGCCTAGCAGAAAAAAATGAGAAGGAGGATGATGAAGAGGAACTATGGAGGCAGTAAACTCTTGAATCATATCTGCTATGTACCGAGCACTGTTTAAGGGCTGTATATAACAACAGAAATTGATGGATTTGTTTTTATAATAAACCCAAGAAGCAAGTGCTTTGTTATAGTAAAGAAAATAAAGACACGCAGAGGTCCAGTACTTTGCACAAAAAACCAAACTGAAGCTCCTGGAGGTGGAATTTGTGAAGGAGACCCCCACAGGTGTTCCTTACCAGACCCTAGATTAGGCCCAAACCACACCCAACACCCTTTTTCACACAGAGGGAGAGATCCTTTATTACACAGGGAAGAAAGGTTAAAGTGGCTGCTCTCTGACTCAGGCAGGAAACAGCAGCCAATGACCTTGCAGGCATAACTTTTAAGGAAAAAAAAAAAAAAGAGGTGGTCTGTTGCCGTGGTATATTTTGATGAGCCAAAGGGGGCTTTTGATTGCTGTACCTTGGTAGTGAGCCAAGGGGAAGAAGTGGCCAAATAAGGAAATAGACCTTGGTGGCTAGCTTTAGGAGTGTAATCTTATGGATTTTAGCAAGGTAGAGGGGAGGGGGGATAGGGAGTGGAGGAGAAGGACAAGGCCTACCAGTGCCACACTGGCCAGAGTCCTTTGAATTTGTATTCAGGAGATCCCACAGCCCTGGAGTACGTGTCCTTAAGCACTCTAAATTGATTGACCTATGTGGCATCAAACCTCCTAGCTCAGCTGTGAGATGGACCACGGGCCTGCCAAGGTATCTATCTCTTCTTTCTGGTGAGGCTAATCTCTTACTTTTGAGACCTCCCAGATCATCAGGTTATGTGGACTTGATTTGGCCAACGAACTTTCTCAGAACTGATGAAATTCGATTGGCAACTCTGTTGGACTGACTATAACCACAAGTCTGTAACATGCTGGGTTTTCCTGAATGATTGCTGATGCGCCTTAGTGATTATCTCTGCCTTAATCATAGTCCTGAGGTGACAACAGAAAGGGCAGGGGGGGTCGGGAGTGTATGGCTTGTAAATGAGGGACATTGACAAAGAGGAAAGACGCCACCTGGAAGAGAGCTTCATTCTGTTTGATTAAGACCTCAATATAACCACTCAATATAACCACTAAATGAATTCTCTTTGAATGTATTTTCATTTTTGTTTTATCATATTTCTTCAAAGAGTAGAGGAAGGCTTGAGAAACCACTTCAGCAGAGCATCAAAAATCGTGGCAGAGCCCAGCTCACAGAGCAATCCGAATTTAGAATCTAGTCTTCTTCAAGCTTTCATTTGGCCAGTTAAGTATGTAAGGACCTACTTGGTTTAAAAAAGGGGAAGTACTTGAAACTTTCATTTTCTAGAATTCTAAACAAAATCATATCCAAAGGGGTACAGAAATTCAATAGCGTGCATTTAAAGGTTGAGGGATTGTTGAGGGATAGCGATAGTGGCCTAGCAGACTTGGGTTCAAGGGGTCTGGCCTTAGTGCTGGCATGATGGCGTATACCTATAATTCCAAAACTTATGTGCATAAGAAAAGAAGATGACAAGCCACTCTGGAGTGTAGAAGGAAAGTCTCTCAGTAAAGTGGGGTGGGGAAAAAGAAAAGAAAAAGCCTTTTCTTCAGCTCTCACCAGCTATGGGGTTTCTAGGATGCAGTGTGCTGCCGGTACACCTTTTTAGAGAACCACATTTTTAATTTGAGCATAATTAAAAGTTATTCTGTCTCCAAAGTCTTACTGATAAATTCTAGCCCATCCTCTTGTTTGTGCGTTGCGGTTGCTCAGCCCTCTATCAGCAAACTCTCTCTTCAGTATGTCAGAAGCTTCTTGGCATTGCCTCTTTTCTTAACACCCTTTGTGTGCTTTCTGCTTCCTTCTTAGAGATTAGTTAAAGGCAGGGGTTGGTTCTATGAACTCCCATCTCCCTGCCATTTCTTAAAATGAGGCTTATTGCACATGAAGTGGCAATTCAATGCAGTATTTCATTCCTGGGTTGTACCTGGTGGTTTCTTAGCCTCTGAAGGTCAAGTAAGAGAAGCCATGTGTGAGTCCTAAACTTCAGCTGTCCTTGGAATTGATTCCAAGAGTAGGAGTCTCACTCCGTTTAGAACTTCTGAATTCAAGCCAGTGTTGGAAGAATTGGCCTCGCACACAGCAGCCTTTCAGCAAGGCCTCACTCTCGGTTTGCCATCGGGTTTTCACTGGAGAACTTAAATTCAGGAAGGTGCTTCCTCTTGTCTACTTATTCCTTTTGTAGTTGCTATGTCCTAAGGCGAGTGGATCACAAAACAAGCATGCAAATCAAGGAGAGCCCTTGGAGCTGCTGCCTTCTTCATGGGTTCCCGTTCGCATCCCCTCTCCTTCTCTACATCTGCTGTCTTAGAAGAACATCTGCAGATATACCTAGACTCTGAGTGAGTGTGGTTTTCTTCCAAGAAACCCAATGAAAGGCTGGAGAGATGGCTCAGTGGTTAAGAGCACTGGCTGCTCTTCCAGAGGTCCTGAGTTCGATTCCCAGCAACCACATGGTGGCTCACAACCATTTGTAATGAGATCTGGTGCCTTCTTCTGGCGTGCAGGCATACATAGAGGCAGAATGTTGTATACATAATAAATAAATAAATCTTAAAAAAAAAAGAAACCCAATGAAGACAGTCTAAGTGAAAAGTGTGTTCAACCTACCTGTCTGACCAATATCATTTGTGTTCTCCACTACCTCTGGTGACTGACCGGGAGCAGCTTCCCAGCATCACTGTGGTGTTCCATTCCACATATCACTACTGTAGGAAAAGACTGAAATTCAAAGTTCTAGTCATAGTTTATTCTAGTCCAATGTTATTTTGCATAATCATAATGCAAAAAAATTAATTTGGACCATTTTAAATGTTAAAAATTGAAAAATTATCTGTATGTGAAAGAAATGGCCCTGGAATTTAATGACTTCAGTAATCTTTATCTTTGATGGTATAAAAGGGCATGAGTTGGTTTTCTGAGTGGTTTTAAATCAGAGTAACATGGAATATCCATGGATGATAACAAAAAGTTAAATTTACTATTACACAGACGTATCAATGCCCTGTGATCTTGAAAATGATATGTTATGGAATTCAAGCAAATTGGAGATCACTTTCCAGGAGAATGCTTTGAGCTTCATTATTCAGATGCTTCAGGTCCCCAGATCCCATGGTGAACTGAACACAACAAAAAATCACGTGCAGTCGTTTCGCTGTAGGAGAAAGCCTCTTTCCCACTTTTGAGAATCAAGGACCTGTGTTAACATGAACAAGACTGTCCTTCTAACCACTTATCCCTTATCAAGGCTTCCCATAGACGTCTTAAGGAAACCATTCACAAGCTCAGAGAGGCTAAGAAGCCCTGAGATGAGCATATGGTGAGTGGGAGACCCAGACAGCCAATGGTACAATTTCACCCTGGGCACAGAAGCCTGAGGACCTAAAGAACCGGCAGACAAGGTTCTGACCAAAGTTGATGGCATTTAGACCCAAGCAGAGTTGACGCTTCTGTCATGCTTGGGTTGCGTTCTTATAGGCTACGTCGCCTTTCTTGCTGCTCATGCTTCACAAAACACCTGACAGGAAACTTGGAGGAATTAAGGATTTATTGGGGCTTATGTTTTAAGGAGGTTTAGTCCACCATGGTGGGGGAAGATAAGACAGAACGGCCCTGTTCATGGTGGCAAGAATTTGAGGCAACATCTCCTCACATCCTGGCAGGTCAGGAAGCTGAAAACAGGAATAGAAGCAGGTGCAAGCTTCAGGACCGACCTCACAGCAATCCCTTTCTGCAAAGTCTACAGAGCTAAGCCCCAGCCCCAAGTGCAGCGCACAATGCCTGTCTGCGTTCTATGTGCTACCATACAGTTCGCGAGCTTCGGGCAAGGGGCTGGAGGTTGAAACATACAAAGACACACAGAGACAACACAGACAAACAGAGACACGGACCTCTAGTCACTGGTAAGAAGCCCTTTATTCAATAGCACCATGGAGGCTTATATACCCAATAGTCAGGTGGACCAACAGGTGAAAACCTTATCCTTTGATCCTCAAGGCAACACGTGCTCGTGAAGCAGGGCTGGTAAGCAATTACGACACAGCTTTCAGTAACTCAAATCAGAAGGAAAGGAAAGATCTCTAGCAGGGAAGAGCAGCTGGAGGCCAGGACTCCAAATGATCCCAACACCCGAGCATTCCACAACCTCCATAAACTGTGCCAACAATTAGAGACCAAGTGTGCAAGCACATGAGCCCAAGAGGACCATTTCACATTCAAACCATGACAAGATATCTGAAGGAACTATAGTAAGATCTAGAAAAAAAATCAAGTGCTTTTTCTATGGATAAAACTTGGTTGACTTCTTTGCAATTCTCATGCCATCACTGTTGATTTAACCTTCAACCCCATGATACTAGCAGAGTATTGGCTGTTTAATATGATTTTACAGTGGGTCCACAAGGATGCTCTTATTACCTCAATGTTTGCAGATGAAATACCTAGAAATGAGAGCAGTGCACTGACTGGTTTAACATCTCCTATTTTGCTAATAAGCAGATGAACAACAATTTGAACTCCCTGTGGGACCAGATTCATGAGTGGGAGACCTGTGTTGATACAAAGAACCTATGATTGGAAGGGCCTTCTCTTCATTTAATGTTACATGCCCTCTTGAAATTGTGTGTGTGGTGGTGGTGGTGAGGATGAAGATGATGACAATGATGTATGATGTGTGTGTGTGTGTGGTGCATGAATGTGAATGAGTGAGTGTATGTTCCATTGGCATATATGCGGAGGACATTGGGTGTTTTTCCGACAGCCTGCCTCACTACCTTCTTTCCTTGAGACAGGCTTTCTCACTGAGCTAGAAGTTCACTCTTTGGGCTTGGCTGGCTTACCAGGGAATTCTTGGAATCCATTTTCTCTGCCCCTAATACTGGAGGGTCATAAACATGTGCATCTATATTTGGCTTTTTATGTGGGTGCCAGAGATTCAAACTTAGATCCTCAGGCTATACAGAAAGGTTTTTTACCCCCTGAAACATCCACCCAGTCCTTTCCTGAAATGGAAAGGTTGTTTATTATTTTCTTAAATAAATTGTCCCTCAGTTTCATTTATTTCATTTTACTTTGATACTTGATATTGATCCCAGAATCTTGTGCATGTTAGGCAAAGACTTTACCATCAGCCATTATCCCCTGCGCCTGCAGTTTCATGCTGGGCTCTGCAAATTATATGCCTGAACAAGTCTCTCTCACTCTAAATCTTCCACTCTGTAATATTTCTTCCACAAGATGTAGTTTCCCTTGCCAAAATAACCCCACCAGGGACAGTCACTACCTGTTCATTTCCAACCTAATGATATACTCTTGCTAAAGTCTGCTTATCCCACATGGGTGGGTTTGATACCTGTATTGATTCTAGATTGCCACTTTCATATGGAAAACACGTGAGAAGCCTGCTTCTAGATTCCTGCCTGGTTAGAAGGCATACAAGACCCAAAACCTTCTTAAGTAGTTTACTAGTCCCCTTCAACTTTTCTTTTCTTCTAATCATATTCAATTGTATTTTCATTTCTGTATGGGGAGGCGTTTTAGTTAGCCACAATGTTCTGATTTGTTTCATTCTCTTTACCTATCTAAAATTCATTGGTTGTGTAAAAGTGATAACTACTATTGAGGTATTTTATTACTAATAATGAGCATTCATTTAGTTCTCAGCACTTGTTTGAAATCATTTTTCTGCTAAATCAGTTTTTTTTTCTATCTGAATTAAGGATGTCGACTTTGAAGTCAAGGAAATAACAGGCAAAAGTACATATGCTCTTCTTGGTCCTTTGTTTATTTTAAAGTGTTCAATGTTTGATTTTGTAAGAGATGAAGAAATGATGAATAGTTTTGAAACTCACTGAACCCTAAAATCATGTTTTTGCTTCATGTCATATACAAGACAGATTCTATCTAAGTGTTTCAAATTGCAATAGCTTCTGTCCATTCATAAGGCATAGCCAGTTGTTTTATAATTTTCTCTATGACCATCACATATTGTCATGGATTAAGGAATCTTAGAATCATCTAATAGGACTTTTGTGCTTCATGGGTAATGACATTGATGCCAGAGAGACATATGGGACTTGTTCAGAACTGGTTAGTAAAATCATACAACAGAGGAAGACGGAGAGAGGTACACAAGACAGCACACAAATCCCCAGCATTGAGGTTTGGTATGCTTTTATTACAGCCAACAAATCTCTTTTAATGCCTAAACCCACTAAGATTTCTTCTTTAATTTTCTGTTCATGATAAATATTTATATAGCCTTGAAACTGAAGTTGAAGTTTAGCCTTCCAGGGCCCCATGAATATGAAAATCAGAAATCTGGAGGGAAATGCTACCTTTTCAGGGAAAGGGCAACAGTGTTTTTCAATGTTCAATGTCATGTCTGGGGGAAAAAAGTTTGCTTTTCCAATTAATTCCCCTAACGAACTGCCATGCTACTAGATTGTTTTGGTCATTTTCTGGCTGTGTAATATATTTTATAAAACTGATTGCCCGGCAAAAGGTGTCAGTAAGTGCACATCCAATTAAGTGCATGGTGGAAATAGTAGTTGAGTCTGACCCTTAGTAAAGAGCCCCAGGAAGGGCTCCGCTGAGAGGAGCGAGTCACTCACCACAGTGCTTTGGTTTTGGTTGCTACAGGAAACACTGAGTTGCATTCGCCATAAAGGAAAATTGTGAATTCTTTGCCACTGAAAACAGATATAATGAGGATCTTAGAAATGTGAGAATTGATTCCAGATTACAATATTATTAGCATCAAAATATTTTTTTTATTTTAAAACTATCTGCCTAGGGTGTACTCTGGGGATATGGGATAATTGTACTGACCAGACAGCATAACATGTAATTGCCAATTATGAGACTTTTGCAGGATAAGCTGTCTCTGATATGGTTGGGAAACAAGAGTTCTGATTGACTATTTTTTCAAGAAAGACCTATGGCAGAGCATTTTTTCTAGAAATCTATTTTTGCTTTCTTCATGGCCAACTTGTCTAACAGTTCAATTCCATTACACAAGACACTGTTTAATCTTAGGACCTTATGCAAAGGTGTGATTCTATTTACTGAGGGATGACTTTTCTGTCCACTTTCCTGTACCCTACCTTATAGAGTCATACTTAAGGAAAGAGGCCCCTAGTCATGGAACATGGAAGGATGATCTCATGGCTAATCACCTTTGGTTGTCCTCCAGGGGACCATCACAGCACTAAATCCCATCTCTACTTGTTACTCCTAACACGTCCATCATCACACTATGGTTCTCCAGCTCTTAACAGTTAGCCAGAAGTATCCCAGAGCAGGCAAAGAGTTCTAGATTTGAACTTTCATTCTTGCTCTTAAGCCATATTAGTTAACCTCTCTCTGAGTCTCAACATCTTCTCTAAAGTTGAAATGATAATAGAATTCTTTTTATTTTTGGTTTTTCCAAGACAGGGTTTCTCTGTGGCTTTGGAGCCTGTCCTGGAACTAGCTCTTGTAGACCAGGCTGGTCTCGAACTCACAGAGATCCGCCTGCCTCTGCCTCCCGAGTGCTGGGATTAAAGGCGTGTGCCACCACCGCCCGGCGATAATAGAATTCTTAATGAGTTCTTGGCCATGTATGTAGAGTTAAAAATACTAGAGTAACTCATACATTTTCTCCATCCTGTGGATAGTTTGTTAGATGATACGTGAAATGATATGGATATAAGAAAATCTTAGAGCAAAGACTCATCACTTTCAATGGATTTTCTGCTGGTATTCCAGTCTGACCACTGTATCCTAGTTTAGATGGACATGAAGGATAAGCAACAGGTTGCTTTGACACTGCCAAATATTTAGAATTCTAGCATCTGCAGGGAAGTGTTCTGTGGTCTCTAAATAATTCAGTCCACCTGCTGCACTCAGAATATGGCAGAACTTTATTTCTTCCTAATTCCTGGATTTGAGCCCAGAACAAAAGTGTCTGGTAAGTGAAGATGCTTTCAGGCAAAATATTGAGGAGAAAGAACCATATTAATACAGGCCAAAGCAACACACACACACACACACACACACACACACACACACACACCCCACTGGTTGCTAGGACAACATTCAAGACACAAATGCAGAACACATTCTAATGTAAAACTCTGTAGGAATTCCAACAATTGGGAATTCCAAGAAACCATTTACTATGTTCTTATATCTGAGGGGGCTTGGCGGGGTCACAGAGAGAGGCTCTTGGCAGAGACTGTACAGAGTCTAGAGTCTCTTCTAGAGGCTGTACTCTGTCCTTTGTTTCACAGACTGGCTCACAATCCAGAAACTACAAGCTGCCTAAGTACAGTGATACACACATTCAAGACATATATAATACAATGTCATAAGAATGCTGAAATTTGTTTCAAGATGGTAGTAAAAGTGTTTATATACATTTCAACTTTGGATTTTAAAATTATCACCCGTTCAGCAGTCTCTTCATGAATGAGAACTCTGAAGAAACTGGTATTGGCTCTCTAGTAAGATGAAGGCTACACATATTGATGAAGACAAATAAATCCCCTTAGAGAAGTATGTAACACTCATTAATGACTCCCTTCTATTCATCATTATGCTAGTGGGATGATGTTTACTTTCTTGAGATGAGGGAAGGTCTCTTCCTTGTAACAGATAAAAGCCAAATGAGGAGCAGGAGACCTCACATGTATTCAGAGGTTAGCATCTTTTAGGAACTAAGGTAATAGCTATTGACTTGGATAATTTTGCTCTGTATTGTCTACTAGCAATATCTACAGCAATTTATATTGTTGTTGATATCTACTGGACAGAAGCCAAGGAACCTGTTGAATGTAGCAAAAATGATTCACACCCATGTGACCATGATATTGTTGAGAAGTCCTGTACAAAAGTGATTTAGTTGTGATTTTGTCTTCAGAAAATACACTTGATGTAGATTGTAGTGTTACCTCATTTTATAGAAGCATTGATGGTAGCAGTGAGAGGTCAAGTATTTAAGATCCCAGAAGTTATGAGAGATCTAAGTTTGAGTTAATCTTGAAGTAGGCCTTCTAAAGGCAGAGTCAGGAGAGAATCCCTTTCTCTTATAGCACATGGTGCTATATCCTCAATTAATTATTATGTGGATGGCCTCAAAATGTTGCTATGTACAGGATGGATTTCAATTTTTTAAGGGAAGCAAAAAAAATCGTGCAGTTTGTTGTTTGGGCTCTTGGTGGTCATTTGAACGGCTTACTCTGGAACTATGTGGTAAGGTTTACCAACAGGGACAGGCCACTCTCTCAGTCCTCGTGGGAGCCCTTCCTTGTGGTTGTATTTGTTTCTTTTAAGTCCCTGCTTGCATTTGCATCCTTTCAGAAGAGGTTGGTAGCTCAATCTTCTCAGGA